>SNVD02013995.1:0-90433 GCA_013180625.2 Boswellia sacra | reverse complement strand
ACTCATAGAAGGTGTTTAAGCCGTTTCTAGACGTAAAACCAGAGGAAGATGTGAGCCACAGTCACAACTACTGTACATATGCATGCGTGCCATCATTTTTGAATTTTAATACCTCATTGCTGTCATTTTTGAATTTGTATCTTTTGTTTGACTTATGGTGTCTTATTTCATCATCTTTTGACCTTTTTTTGCATTATTGTCAACTTTTCAACAAACAATCGAGCTACCTAGATAGATATCATCATTAACATACCTTTTTGCACTCCATAAATACCACATGTCTTGGTCTCTTCTTCACACATAGTTAGAGAGTCACATAGACATGGAGGGAACTTCAAAACGTCGAATCCAAAGGATATGTGTATTCTGTGGATCTCGACCAGGTAAAAGTGAAGAGTTCGTAGAAGTAGCGAATTATCTTGGTAGGCTACTGGCTGAAAGAAAGATTCATGTGGTTTATGGGGGAGGTAGCCTCGGGTTAATGGGTTGTGTGTCAACAGCTGCACATGTAGGGGGTACTCAAGTTTTAGGAGTTATTCCTAAAGCTTTGGCTGTAGAAAGATTGATTGGAAAAACCAGTGGGAAGGAGTTACAGGTCTCCTCTATGCATAACGCATGGCACATATGCTCATCAATTCAGATGCCTTTATTGCTTTACCAGGTGGCTTTGGCACTCTTGAAGAAATTTTTCAAATTGCCTCTTGGGCCCAACTGAATCTCCATCAAAAACCCATAGGTTTGTTGAATGTCAAAAATTTCTTTGATCCTTTGATAAGTTTTGTTGATGCAGCTGTGAAACAGAATTTTATCCCTCATTCAGCGAGAAAGATCCTTATTTCTGCCACTTCTGCTGGTGAGCTACTTGACAAATTACAAGAAGTTGAGTATGAACCTGACCCAGCTAGTACTCAAATTAATTGGGCAGGAGGGCAAAACAAAAAGTGCAAATTGGATTTGAATCTCCGTTTGTAATTTTTTCTTGTCCTTTATTTTATTTTATTTTACTTTTAGCATGTTATTTTATGAGTCTTTCAGGTCATCTCTCTTGAATAACAGAAGCTTCAGGTAATGTCTCCTATACTTTATCTCTCTACATTTAAACATTGAGGACAATGTTTCATTTGGTTGGGGGGGAAGGATAGTAGACATAAATGTGTCTTGAATTTTCTTTTTCTTGCAAAAAAAAAAAAAGCAAGTTAGTAATTAGATTCAGAGTGCGGTGTAAGGAGTTCAAATCCTCTTGAGACGCATTCTGGGTCAGGAATGGCAGAGTAGGGAGGACCAGTTTGAACTCTTGAAACCCATTCTAACCAATTTGTCATTTTATTTTGATTTGTGAACTCATTTTAGCTAAATTGATATTATTTAGTCTTGATTTTTGAATTTTATAACAAGGAGGTCTTATTCATTTCACTTTGAATATTCAAATCTATGAACTCTCACAACCTTATCATTTAATAAATTGTGTGCTTATGTGCTCATTAAGCAAGTATCTATGAATCTTTCTTCATACACACACATACCTTGATGTATGATTGTGGGTGGCGAAATGAAATATTACAATATTTGAGTTCTTTTGTTTTGTTTAGGAAAACAACAAAAGGAAGGGGAAAGTTTAAAAAAAATGAAAAAAATGAAAAATGAAAGAAAAAAAAGAGAGAAAGTAATGGTGGATAAGTTTGGTCTTGTAGCCTCCTTAATTCGAGCAATTAAGCCCGAGGGGTGCCTCAACACCTAATACCCTCAGACCAACTGGTTTGGGAGCTATTGGCCCAAAGCTCGCTACATGGATTAAGGAGAAAGCTTAATAGGATTGAACCTTGCACTATCCACAAGTTTCTAAGCAAAAATAAAGCATCGGCAACCCGAGTCGTTAAGCTCGTAGGGGTGTCTTAACACCTAATGCCCTAAGGCCAACTGGTCTGGGAGTCATTAGCCTAAGGCTCGCTACATGGGTTAAAGATGCAATCTTTCAAAAAAAAAAAAGAAGAAGAAAAAAAAGAGAAAAAAAAGAAAAAGAAGAAAAAAATGTATAAAATGAATGAATATCCCCTACCTAAGGTTGTTAGCCTTAACAAATACTAGAACCGATATGGCTTATTTCTAATAAGCCCCATAGTCATGTGTCAACTGAGCACAAAAGAAGGTTTGTGGATATCTTGACTGAAGGGTACATGAGTCATATAAAAAAAAAATCAGTTGAGAGTTTGTTTATTTGGATAAAATCAAGGAGAGTGCAATAATGACCACCTTGGATGTAAAATTCTATAAATCACTTCTAAATAATAACGCTTTAATTGCTAGGGACTAGCAATAAGCTAGTTGGGGGGTGTGATGAACACTTAAATATGCATGTTTAATAAGAGTTTAGTTCATCATATTGCATTAATAGTGTCATTAAATTCCTCAACTTAAGCATATTTGTAGCATTTGCATCTTTGGAATTAATTTCTCTTAATTTTGGTTTTGTTACAGGTTCGGTAAAATGGGCATAACTCTCTATTTATAGATCAGAATGGTGCAATTCTTAATGTTTTGGAAAGCTGATTTAATTGTCTACAAGATTGCATTTCACAAGCATCATCAAATTCGGGCTCTTAGTGGACCAAAATTGGGCTTGAAGTGAACCCATCTACAGTCTCGGCCCAGTCTGACCAGGCCTCAGTATTTGGACCGTATCTCTCAAAATACGTATCCAAATTGTGCAAATCAATATGTTCTAGAAAGCTAAGAGAAATATCTACAACTTTCATGAAGACATGTGATTAAAATTCACAACGTTTCGATGTCAAAATTGATGGTCAAAGTGGGTGCCTAATGATCCCAATTGTCAAAGATATTTATAACCAATATTTGACAATTATGCCCTTGTAATTTGACAAGTTTGCCCCTGGATGTATCTATAAATAGAGGTGCCTTGTGACCCATTAGGGCATCTTGGCCTTGGCTGGAACATTTTGGCTTTGGCTAGGATCTTGTATTGTGTTTTGTGTGTTTATGTTATTAATGAATTTCCTTTTTCTTGCATTTTATTTTCTTTCTATTATAATGTTCTTCTAATTTCTCTTTTGCTAAGGTGAAAGGGTGAAACCCTTGATATGAGAATAAGGATTCTCTAACCCTTAATATGTGCTTAATAATCTTAATCTTATAATGTTTATTCAATATGATTTATATTTAATTTCTTAATCAATCTTGACACCACTCGTAAAGTGGAGGTCTTGATCCATTGTCGACAATCCTTGGCACATCAAATGCTTGGATCCTTTCTAGATGATGTATGGTTCTTCCTTACCGACACGAATCTAGTTAGGAACCTTGATTTGTTGTAGACATATGGTGATTGGCACATTGGATGCTTGAACCCATTTACAAGAAGTGGTATAAATATTGGTAATGAAACAAATATAATTCATATAACTAAAATGGGTTAATTATCCTTATTTGAAATATCAAGGGCGGATCCCCTAACCTTAGCCTTCATTGTTATTGTGTTAATTCCTCTTGTATTTTAATTATTCTATTGTTTATGAACTTTTTATTTTATTTACTATGGTAGGTTCTACCACCTTATGAAATTGTTCTTTAATTTACTATGGTTGGTTATACCACCTATCTCCATGGATGGTTTTACCTCCTTTTGCTTTTTGTTTTATATTTGAATGGTCAGTAATACCGCCTACCATCTTACATATTTATTGATATTATCTTGCCATCTCCTTGAATCATCCATATCACATTTGCTTAGCTTATAATTTGTAACGCTTAAATCCCCTTCCTCGTGGATCGACCCCGGTCTCACCGGGTCTATTACTTCGACACTCCTATACTTGGGAGACAATCCTATTTTCGGATGTATCAACTATAGAACTTTTTCCCCACTATATAAACTTCAAATCAAGCTTACAATGAATCAGTAAAGATGCAACTTCTGCGTGATCAAATTACCAATTTTCAAAGCAACCCATAACACATCAGATTACAAAAACACATACAAACAAATGGAAGAACTTTAAATTTTTTGTTAAAAAAAAAAACAAAAAATCACACAAGTTCTCAATTTCTTTCCCCTAGTTTCCTCACTGTCCAACCCAACCCAACCCAACCCTTAATGTCAAATCAATAACCTGATACGTAGATCAATATTTAGACTGTTCTAAATACTGTCCATGAAAATCAAACTATCATTTCCCTTATTTGAATGCAATTTTGATAAAAGCAAGAAGCTGAAACAAATACGCCTTAGTTTCAGCTTTTAAACCAATTCTACAAAGAGCAAGAGAGGAAGAGATACTTTAAGGTCGAGGTGAGGATAAGTACTCGAAGCTAGTCGAGAGGCGCTGACGACAACGATAGTGAAGCTTCGGTGGAGAAGTCGAATTTGATGCAGAGCCACACCGAAGGTGCTTGGATGATAGAGGCAATCCTGGGAGATCCTCGAAAAGGGATCGCTTTCTTCCACAAAGGAGAGGTGGCCATCGCTAGAGTTGAGATTCAAAAATCTTCAACTAATTGATAAATTAAAAGATGAAAACAACAGAAGCTATAAACACTCATTTGAAAAAGATATCCATGTCTTTTTACATGAAAAAAAGGTTGCACATATATAAAATTGAAATGGGCGTCACATTTAGAAAGCCAACTCTCAAAGGGGTTATTTAAAAAAATATCCTACATTCTCCGATGTATTTTAATTATTATTAATCATGCATCATTTTCAATATTCACTATCGATTATATATATTTTATATTATCTTAAAAATAAAAATAAAAAATTATAAAAATTAACACAACCATAACGTGGGATGCAAATTTTGTTTTAGAACCCTGTGCTTGTAGGGGTGGCAATATTTTAAATGGCTCGCCAATGCAACGCCAATGAGTTAATAATCAAGTTAAGCCATATAATAATAAATTAGTTTCATTTTGATTACTTTTTTATATATTAATACTCTATATATTATTGAAATAATTTTAATTAATATAGCTATGTTGATTGCACGTTAATTATGCATAAATGGGTGATATAAGTTAAACATGTTAGATGGGTTGACCGAAACAATTATAATACCGACACGGATATTAAACATATATTTTGATACGTATTGAAGTTTGAGTTATATTTATATTGATCAAAATTTGATTAGTTTGCATCTTGACACGGGCGAGTTGCATCCACATTGATCAAAATTTAATTAGTTCGCATCTTGACACGAGAGAAATGTTGTACAAATATAACAGCCAAATACAGTTTATCCCTTCGAGTTAGTGAAACATTTTTAGCCAATAAATGATCAATATACATTGCTTGTATACTATTTAGACAATGCAAAACTTAATTTCACTTGGAGAATTATTGCCCACAGAAATAGACAATTTAATGATTTTGCACTACCCAATTAGATTAATTAGTTATTAATTTACTCTTTTAAAAGTTTTAGCAATGCCCAAAAAACTAGGAAATCAAGAGGAGAACTGGACAATCACGGAATAAATTAAAAACAACATTATTATTTTGGTTTGATAAAAGAAAAGTTAAAGTTATAAAACTTAAACAATTTTATTAGAGTTTAAAATAATTATTCATCTGATTACGTATGTTGAACGGAAGAGTAGAGTAATACAATCTAATTTATCTAATTTGACCACTTTATTAGTCCTTATCAGTAGCTCATATAAGGAATATTATTTTGGTAACAAAATTTAATTATTATTGATAGGTGTCTATTTATGTATCATTTTCATATCAATTCATCTATGTTTCTTTGCTATAATCCTTGATATTTTTATGTTTTTGTGTGGTTTTGATGTTTGTAGGAGTTTTGGAGGAACTTGCACCAAAGTGAAGTAAAACCCTTCATTTTCACCTCTACTAGTCAACCATTTTCTCGAATTTAATTGTATTGATATACAATGAATCGGATAACATGTTATACACCGTTGGAAAGCTCTCGAAGTCTATTTTCTAGAGAAATTTACGGTTCATAAATCTATTCAGTGTACTGAAAGTTATAATCAAAACAGTGTGAGAAGTGTAGAAATGTAATTCCACAAATCACTGTAGCATGTATGATACGGGGCACTGTAGCAGATTACTGTAGCAGAGTATATAAACACATTTTAGGGTTTTATTTTAAGAACTAGAGGAGGGGGGAACGACTTGGAGGCTGCAGCTCTGGATTTCTCTCATCTCCTGGAGTTCTTGAAGGAGAAAGAAGGCTTGGAAAGAGGAAAAACTACAATTCTAAGAGATTTTCATCAAATTTCCTAAGTTTTTCCCTTCCCTTTCATTTTCTGGAATGTCTCCATGTTGTATTGTATTTATTACATTTTTGAACATGTGTAACTGAATCTGAATTGGTTGAGGGTGATTTCAAAGCCCTTGATATGGTTTTTGTGAGTTGATTGTGTAAGAAGTTGTTATCCAATTCTCTAATTGAAGTTGCTTGTATTTTCCCATATCTAATGCTTATGATTGCTTGTTGATTGTATTTGGAATGGCCAACTGAATATAATCTGGTTGTTGTCTATTGCTAGATTAGAAATCTTGATCCGTAATTGTCTTGAATTTCCAATCATTAGTAGCAAAATTGTGATCAGAGATTGCAATTTGAAAATACAACCTAGGTTAAATAATCCGAACCTGTGTGATTATTGCTTAGATCAACCTATCTTTCTTTTCGTAATGCTTCCATTGAATTAAACTCAGAGAGCTTATTCTAGGTTGTTTAATGGATAGTGGATAGAGATTAAATAAAGAACTTGTTTTATTTAACAACAAAGTAAAGAAAGATTGGGGTAACAGAGCTTGTTGTTATCTACAGTTGATAAGTTCAATGCTGTAATTGGATGACAATTCTATGTTAATTCACAAATTCATATCTTGTGGCAGAGAATGAACCCTTAACCATGTTACTCTCATTGATTTTTCACTATATTTTACTTTGTGTTGTTTTATTGTGCATTTACATTAATATTTCATTTAGTTAATCCATCAACAAAACCCCCCCATTTATCTGTTGTGGCTGTAAAATAACAAATTCAGTTAGAATCAATCCTCGTGGGAGTGATATCTTACTCATCAGTTTATTACTTGTGTAACTAGTATACTTGCTAGTTTCGAACGCATCAATTATAAAATAAAAAATTTTGAGCATTTATTTGTGTGTAAATAGTCTTACTCCTTTTTTATAATTAATTATATTTTTTCACGAAAATCTATTGGCCAAACATATCCTAAGGGGGTTGAATATGTTTGTTAAGAATTACATGCTCAAATTTCCATGCTTGTGCTTTAATCAAGTCTAATGATGTATATGCATGAAATAAGTTCAATAAACAATAAATAAAAGGAGAGAGATAATATATCAAACATAGAATAAAATGAGTTCGGTTATAGTACAGTAGTTGTACTTATCCAATAAAATTTTTATATAAAAATCGTAAACTGATGAATAAAAATTATAAATAACTATTGTTGATGCACGATTTCCAGACGACCGGGAAGCGGGTCGGAGCTCGGGTTGTACGTCGGGTCCAATCCTGCGAGCAAAGAAAAACAGTCAGGGGTGCCGGCAGTGGTGCCGGCGAGAACCCTCCGACGCTCAAGTCAGTTTCCGGCACTCCAGAATTCTCTGGGAGAATTTCCTAGAGAGAGAAGCTCTCAAAAGCAAAGGAAATTTAGAGAGAGAATAAGTTCAGAAAAGTGTGCATACCTTGAGCAATAATTTGGAGGGTTTATATAAAAGTCAGGATGGGTCATTGTGGGACCCAGATAATAGGCCCAAATAATGGGCTTTAGTAATGGGCTTACTGAATAATTGAGGCCCAATATTGTTATGGCCATAACAGTAGTCCCCCCAGGCCCAAGTCGACCAAGGGGTCGGCGTAGGGACTATTTAACTATTCTGGGCTATAAATTAAATGTACTAGGAGGCCGGTCCAAAAATGTAATTCATTACACATGCATGCTTAGTGTGACTTAAACCCTAAATTGGTGCCCCATATAAGAGACAAGTGCTAGGGAGTAGGGTTTACTCAAAGATAGGGGAGAGCACCCTGGAGGCAAGCAGTGCAAGTGACCCCAGCAAACAGAAATCTTCAATCCGAGCAAGAATTCTCCAACCGCCACAAGTGAGTACTTCTTTCTTGCTTATACTTCAGAATGCATGGATTAGGTAAAATCAATGCAAAAATTCTGTACAAATTATGCCCTATGTGTGTGTATGTGATTGTGTGAAAATATGCAAGTGTTTGCATGTTTCTGCCCTTGCGGGTTCGTGTGTGACAGAAGAAGAAACAAGAGTGTATGTTCGGGTGTGAAGGAGGGAAAGCGAGAGTGTGTGAGGGAGGGCAAGCTCATGTGGGCGAGCGGCATGCACAGCAGGCTCGCGAGGGCGAGCTGCTAGGCGCGCATGCAAGGCGTTCTGTGCGCAGGGAGAGGCCAGCTGCGTGCGGGACGAAGCCCTGGGCGTGCAGGCGAGGCCCTGGGCGCGCGGGATCGATCCTGCGAGGCCCTTGTGTGCGCAAGGGCGAGCAGGTGAGGGCCTGGGCACGCAGGCACGTCTTCGCGAGGTCTTGGGCGCGCGGGAGTGACTCCGCGAAGCCCTGGGCGTGCAGGCGAGGCCTTGGGTGCGCGGGATCGATCCTGCGAGGCCCTTGTGTGCGCAAGGGCGAGCAGGCGAGGGCCTGGGCACGCGGGCACGTCTTCACGAGGTCCTGGGCACCCGGGCACGTTCTTGCGAGGCCCTGGGCGCGCGGGCGCGGCCTCGTGAGGCCCTGGGCGTGCGGGAGTGATCCCGCGAGGGCCCCGGTGCGCGGCGGCGAGCTCCTGAGCCCCCAGGTGCGCGGGGGTGAGCTCCCGAGTCCCCTGGTGCGCGGGGGCGAGCTCCCGAGTCCCTTGGTGCTCGGGGGTGAGCTCTCGAGGCGTTGGGCGCGCAGGGGGGAAGCCCTCGAGGCGCTGGGCGCGCGGGGGCGGCGAGCCCGCGAGGCCCCGGGCACGCTGCATGCCGCATGCAGCGTAACGTGCAAGGGGCCTCCTCGAAGAAATTCGAGTAATTACGGGGGTGTTTCAGTAAATTTTCAAACTTTTATTTTTAAATCGCGGGGGTGTTTCCGTGAAATTTCAAACCTTGATTTTAATTCGTGGGGGTGTTTTCGCGAATTTTTGAACCTTGATTTTCATTCGCGGGGGTGTTTTCGTGAAATTTCAAACTTTGATTTAAAATTGTAGGGGTGTTTTCGCGAATTTTCAAACCTTTATTTTTAAATCGCGGGGGTGTTTCTGCAAAATTTCAAACTTTGATTTTAATTTGCGGGGGTGTTTCCGTGAAATTTCAAACTTTGATTTAAAATCGCGGGGGTGTTTCCGCGAATTTTCAAACCTTGATTTTAATTCGCGAAGGTGTTCCCGCGAATTTTCAAACCCTTTTTTTTTAAAACAACTATAATCTTTTGGTCAAGGACCAACATGATATTTTCCCTTTCATCGGCAAAAAGTTTTTTTCGAGAGCTATTTTGAAAAACTTTCAATACAGTCCCCCAGTATTTCTTTCCTTTCATCTCTTCCCTCCCTCAGTAGACTTGGTTTGATGACTAACGACCCCTCTTTGACTGTGCAGATGGCTAGAATTAAAACCACTGTGAAAGTGCTTCGGGGGGAATCGAGTCATCAAACCCAGTCTTCAAGGGATAAGGATCCTGTGACTAACCGTAAAGAAGTTAATGAGTTTTACCAAAACTTCTTCGATCAGGATCGTGAGCTAGGACAGAATTCCGTTAACCACAAGATGGTAGACACTGAGGGGGAGAGCGACTGGTCGTCCTCTGCTACCTCAGATAGTGAACCGGAGGTTGAAAAGTGGTGGGACGCCGACCATATTGATAATCAACTCCCGAGCGATCGATTAAAAATATATAGAGCCCATTTCCTTATCCCGGCTTCAGTCATCCTATTTCTTCCAAGAAAATGTGATCGATGGAGTAGGCCACCGCGAGGTGTCATTGGTTTAAGCCTAGAGTTATTGAGAGCTGGTCTCCAGGTGCCTTTTGATAATTATGTTCGTCAGATGCTCGATGTTATGGGCATTGCCCCTACCCAACTGTCGGCCAATGGATGGAGACTTCTGATAGCTTTTCAAAGTTTATTCAGAAGTGCAGGCCTTGGTGATCCTACCACCAACCATGTTAAGTACATTTTTGCCATTCACCCACCGAATGGAGAGAAAACGGGTTACTATTATATATCCCAGCGAGGGAAGACGGATGACCCCAACCGCCTTTTTGGCATCCCCTCCCATGTGAAAGAATGGAAGTATAAACAATTCTGGTGTGGTGGCGGTTGGAAGTATCAAGAAGGTGTTTGTCCAAAGGGGGAGAAGTTGAGGATCAGGAGGCGTTTTGGTTTTTGTGGTACCCTATTATAATGACACCCTATCCATCTTTATTATGAAAACTTTTGATCAACTGACATTCTTTTCTGTTTTTATTGCAGCTCCTTGGACCAAACGTCCGCTGTTATCTCAGAAAGAAAGAGACGACTTGCAAGTGGTACTCAAGCTACCCATGGACTCGAAGAACGTGAATAGCCTCATTGATCGGGAGCAATTGGTCCGTCTTGGCTTATCACCTCCAATTCCTCCGGAAGGTAAGCTTGATCATTACTTTCTGATCTTACTTCATCAAGCATGTGCTTGTTGTCTTACCAGTTTTATTTTCGCGCAGGACTATTTCCTTTACATCCTACCAAGAAGCAATTTGCTCAACTTGAAGCCAAGATGCCGCTTAAGCCCTTCACTCATGACAGGCCTGGTTCTTCCCAGAAGAAACGGAGCGGAAGTCCTCCAACTCTTGGACCTTCAAAGAGGAGAGCCAGTGGTCATAAGGAGATTCCCGTACTGAAGCCGGTTCCTGGTAAGTCAACCTCCGTTCAGCCTGCGGATGAAGTGGCAGCCTCGAAGCCTACTGGGAGCAAGTTACCTTCAGCCTCTTAACTACCTAAGCGTTTTACCTTTGACAGTACGGGCTTTCAGAGTGGCTCGACATGTGGAGACTACCTTCGTGAATTGTCTCAAAGTGCTGCACGTCTCATGCCTACCAATGTCTTTCCAGAGAATGTAAAGCTCACATACTTCGATGCGATCACTGTCGGGATGGGCATCATACTTCAGGTGGGTTTTACTAAGACCCTTTTTTTTTCTTTTATACTTTTGAAAGTCATGCCTTATCTCTTTTCCTCTCTTTGCCTTTCTTTCTGTAGGCGACAGGACCCTTAGCTCAAGGAGAGTCTACCAACACCAACCTCCTCAAGGAAGTTAACCATCTCACTTCTGAGGTTGACGACTGGAAGGCGAAACATCTAGTCTGCCTCGACAACTTAACCGAAACGAAAAGAAAGATGGCAGAGATGAAGGAACAGATGGGCAGAATGAAAGCAGACTTGTCCGAAGCCAAGAAGGAGGCAGCTATCCAACATAAGAGGGCCAATGATCTTGGCCAAGAGCTTCGGGAGAGGGCGGTTGCTGAGCAAAGTAGGATTGATAAAGCAGTAGCTCGCTTCCGTAGGGGTCGCATCTACCAGCAAGCTATGGAACGTTCCTATATTGATGGAGTCAATAGGGTGCGTAGATGGTTCCATGACCGCTACCCAGGGATTGATCAGTCTCCCATAGCTGAAGAGTTAAACTTGGTGGCAGAGTCTATCCCAACAGCAAACTCTGATCCTGAGCAATTCCACCGCCTCATCCTTAAAGATGAGGATTATGAGTCGACATTGGACACAGCAACCTGGGAGGCCAAGTAAGGCGACTCTACCTCATCGTCTTCAGACGAAGAAGGAGATGATGAGGCCACTTCTTAGAGTTAGTTGGGATTGATTTTACCTTTTATTGTCTTTGCTTTCAGTTCAATGTTATAGGTGAGGATTTGTCCTTACTTAGACTATATGTATGGCACTCCTTAACCAATTTTGAAATAATAAGAACTCCAAGATTTTTTTGTTTTGGTGTTGTATTCTTTTACTCTTTCCATCTTATTGTAATCTGATCGTACATATGCTTTAAGGATGTGCAATCACAAAATTATGAAAGAACTGAACACTTTATTGATAATCTCTTTATTGGTCTCCCTATGGGAGTTGTTACACATGCATAAGCTCCCGGAAGGAGTTATTGCACGTACAGAGAGATTACGGGTAGTACTTCTTCAAGTGCTCAATATTCCATGGATGACGGAGTAACCTCCTATCCATGGTGACCAGTCTGTAGGTGCCTGGTCGGATGACTGCCTTGACTTGATAAGGACCCTTCCAGTTAGGCCCCAATGCTCCATCTATGGGATCTCGAGTACTTTGTAGTACTTGCCCACTTAGCTTATGCCCACGGAAGGTTCTCATCGAATCATTAATAGCTTATGTGCCTTCTCTTTAAAAGCCATGTTGTAGCACTCTCGAGAGGCTCGCTGTTCACCTCTAACTTCTCCTATCCCTACGGGTGTTGAAAATTTCAAGACATGATGATAGACACCCATCACAGCCTTGAAGTCGTAAAGTGATGGCCGTCCAAGAATGGCGTTATAAACACACGGATGATCTACTACGAGAAAGTTCACCATCTTGGTTGTCTGTAGGGAACCTTCTCCCAAGGTCACTGGTAACGAAATTACTCCTTCGGGAATAACTTTTCCTCCAGCGAATCCTATCAGGGAAGTTTGGATGCCTCTCATATCTTTTCGGTTAAGACCCAACCGATCAAATGCATCCAATGACATAATGTCAGCTGAGCTTTCGTTGTCAATCAATACTCTTCGTAGCCTTTTATTGGCCACTATTACTGTGAGGACCAAGGCATCACAATATGGATGATGGATACCCTGCGCATCTTGCGATGAAAATGAGATAACATCACGATCCCCAACATTGGTGGAGGAGGTTGTCAAGTTGACTTCGTGGCGAGGGAGGTCATATCTTGCTTGCCTAGCTAGGTGCCTTCGGGCTTGGGAACTCGAACCAGCCACTACTCCCCCAAAAATTATGGCTACTTCTTCTAATGGTTCCTTCCTTTTGTTATTCTTGTTGGATGGTTCAGGGGGCCGATAAATGTATTCTTGTAGCTGGCCATCCTTGATAAGACCCTCGATTTGTCTCCTCAGTTCGAAACAGTCTGCAGTATTATGACCATGAGCCTGGTGGAAATGACAATACTTTCTCTTGTCTCTTGTTTTTGGATTCGACCGTAAGGGGGCAGGTTCTTTCAGCAGACCTTTATCTTTGATTTCCTTCAAGATATCTTGCTGTGGCATATTAAGTAACGTGAAAGTACGGTGTTCCTCCTGAGGTCGATCATGATGCTCCTGGCGGGGTTGGGAGAACGACCCTTGCAACAAGAAGTGATCATTTCTGAATGTATCTCGCGTGGAGCGTCGATCTGGAATTGACCTTCGATTTCTATCATGGGGTTCTCTTCTATAATTATCATATGGTCGTCTATCTGCACGTGAGGAATTAGGCATCACCGGGGTCTGCCCAGGGTAATTTGCTTGAAAAATTTCCTCTGCATCAGCATGGCTAGAGATCCTTGCTAATGCTTCTTGGTACGTGCGCGGGAGATTAACGGAGAATTCCCATGCTAGAGGGAGCTCCCCTCTGATTCCTTACCAAGCCTTGCATAGCGTAACCATCATGAAATAGATCTACTCGGGCAACCTCCCGCTGATATCTGTCCACAAATGCATGGAGGGATTCATTACGACCCTGCTTGATTGAAAGAAGGCTCTGTGCTGGTCGGCTTCTTGCCTTCATATTGCTGAAATACGTGAGGAAACTACGAGCAAGTTCATCAAAGCTGGAGATGGATGCAGCTGGTAGCCTTCTATACCATTACTTAGCTGATCCTCCAAGGGTAAGAGAAAAAGTTCTGCACATGATTCCCCATGAGACCCCTTGTATCTCCATATGAGAAATGAAAGAGTCTAAATGCTCTCGGGGGTCCGTTGTCCCTTGGTAAAGCTCAAGTTGCGGCATCCGGAATCCGTATGGGTATCTTTCCCTTAGAATATCTTCAGCAAAGGGCGATTCCCATTGTGGACGACCATCTTCTTCCCTTCCTGAACGCTTAATCAACCTCTCCAGTTTATGGATTTTTTCATCCATTTCTCGCTTGAACTCCGTATAGTGATTATCAGACGTTTCCTCCTCTGAGACATCCATTGGAACGACATCTGGGCGATGATTCTTGAATCTAGGTTGTGAGTTGGGGCGATTTCTTTTTGACTGATGATTACCCCCTGGAGCATAAGGACCGTGATAAGAATGGGCTGACTGATCAACATTACTTCCCCTTGGTACCTGCTCAACGCTTGTATGACGCTTCTTGTTCAGAGAATGTCGAAGGTCTACTACTGCTAACGGTTGTTCAGATATGATATGCGAGGGAGAGGGAATCTGTGGGCGACCTTCCCCTCCTTGAACAATAGGATGGGAAAGATTCGGTTGAATGACCTGGGCGACTAAATCAGGACGCCCACCAACATCTGTCTGGACATTAGGTACTACCATGGCACTCATTGGGTTATTCCCAGCTGTGTTTGCAGCCTGCTTAGCACTTTGTCCAAATACTTGGTTGAACATAGTCACCATACGATTCATTTGTTCACTGAAATTTCGCATGGTATGTTCCATGGTAGTTAGTCGATTCGTCTTGCCCTTCCTCGGTCTTCTAAGTGGAAGTCTGGGTTGCCTGAGGTTAGGCCCCACCCCAGAGGATATCACTAAAGCTCTCCCCGTATCAACTACCCCTCGGCGTCGGGGAGGCGCTTCAACCTCGATTTCTTCGTCAACCTCTAGGGAGGTTGAGTGTTGGGATTCGTGACTCATGATGTGTTTGAGTACGTTTGGATAGGAGCAACAACTAAAGAGGCTTAGATTGTCGTTGCCACAGACGGTGCCAACTGTTGATGCACGATTTTCAGACGGCCGGGAAGCGGGTCAGAGCTCGGGTTGTACGTCGGGTCCAATCCTGCGAGCAAAGAAAAACAGTCAGGGGTGCCGGCGGTGGTGCCGGCGAGAACCCTCCGACGCTCAAGTCAGTTTCCGGCACTCCGAAATTCTCTGGGAGAATTTCCTAGAGAGAGAAGCTCTCAAAAGCAAAGGAAATTTAGAGAGAGAATAAGTTCAGAAAAGTGTGCATACCTTGAGCAATAATTTGGAGGGTTTATATAGGAGTCAGGATGGGTCATTGTGGGACCCAGATAATAGGCCCAAATAATAGCCTTTAGTAATGGGCTTACTGTATTAGAAATAATTGAGGCCCAATATTGTTATGGCCATAACAACTATATAAAAATTAAAAACTGATTTACAATTTTTATATATTTATTTATAATTTTTATACAAGTTGATATATGATATATCATATATACTACACCAACATTTATCATGGTTTTCCCGTGTAACCCAGCCAACGTCCATGCCTCACAACTGTACAGCCGATTGACTTGCAAGTGTCAATTGAACCTTTACAAGCACAAATGCTCAAGAAGCTACGCTACCTCTACGGTTCTCGACGAAGGTAAACAACCCTTACCCCAGATGTCATGTTTTAGTTTACAAAATGAATACAACTGGGAACCCACAAATCTCATTTTAGACTGATCACCACCCAATCATCCTATAAAAAGCTTCCACTTGCATGTTGTCCTCTCTCTCTTTCTTCCTCTAATTTCAAAATTTGGTCAATATTCAAAACGAGGTAAATACTTATTTTATTTCAATAATTTAATATTCAAATAAGTTCATGTCTGCAATAATTAACAACCCAAATAACTTCGTCATATCATTAGGGAACCATGCTTCAAAGATTGTACCTTTGGATGTACACGCACACTGGCCCCAGTAGCTCTCCTTATCTCGCTGACGATATGGGCTTCAATAAACCAGTAGACTTAGGTCTCGTTTGTTAGTCCGGACCGGAGTAGATCGAGATTAAGATTTAGATTAAAATTGAGATTGAACTATATTAAACTGAATTATAAATAATATTATTTTATATTTGATATAATATAAGATTAAACTATATTAATATATAATAAATTTTTAAGAAATATCAAATTTTAAATATAAAATAATTATTTTTATTCAAGTTTAATTTGAATAAATATTAATTTAATATTTAGATAAAAATATTTAAGTATTTTTTGTTTTTTTAAAAAATAATAATTCAATTATTATATTAATTTTAAATTTAATATTATTGATTATTTAATATTATTAATGCATTATTTTTATAATTAAACATTCAATATGAATTCTAGATTAAAATATAATTAAACATTATATCATTAAAAATTAAAAATTATTAATTATAACTATATTATAAAGTATTTTATATGTATTTTTCAATATTTTATACTATTATATTTATATCTTCTTATTATTTTATTATTGTAAAATTTATTATTATTTTATTATTATATCAACAATTATTATTTTGTTTTATTTATTATTTTATTAGACTTAATAATATTATTGTTTATAATATTTTCAAATTATTTTTATATTATTATATTAATATTTGTCTAATAACATAATATTTTATTATATTAATTTTACTAATATTATAACTTAAAAAATATAATTACTAATAATAATATATACAATTTTTTATTATTATTTATAATTTATCTTAAATTATTATTTATTTAATATTATATCATTTTTAAATTATTATTAATTCAAATAAAATAAAATAATTATTTGTCCAAGCTTGAGACAAAGAATCTCATGGTTCACCATAGGATTGCTAGTCATAAGGATTTGCTACTGTTGAGACTAAGATTAGTCCCAATCCTAATCTCTTGAGATACTCCAAACAAGGGTCTAATAAAGTAGCCCTAAGATCTTGTCCAATTTTTCTTTATGTCCTGGCTATCAAACGGGCCCTCAATTCATCGCTGGCTTGTTCATTTTTAAATAAAAACAGATAATATCATTTGAGAATATCAAAATATACAAACAGATGCCAGATAGAACAAGGAAACATTTCAAACCCCCTTAAAGCATGGAAAATACCATTTAAGTTCCTTAACACACCCCAGGATCTGAGCTCCAACATCCAGAGTTCATTTTAAATAGCTATAACCTTGACTGCTTGTTCGCTTTGCTCCAATTAACATTTGAATATAGCCATACAAAAGAAGATTAAAATAATTATTTGTTTTATAGCTATAAAATGTAGGTTTCAATAATTATAGGAATGCGCCGACATCAATTACTTTCCAAAGATATATATTGGTTGAGACTAACCTCAATTTAGAGGCAAGCCTATAAATACATTCTCATAAGCACATATTTTATAAAATAATAAGTCGTCAATCAATTAGCACATTTATTCATTAGCCACTTGTTAAACAGAGATTTTTATGCATGAAAATATGCAACCTGATATAGAAATCAAAATTTTGTTATTTAAATATCATTGAAAATAAGTAGTTAAGTTACAGCTTCAAAATCAAATATTATCTAACCAATCCTCATCTTCATCAGTATCGGAGGCAGCTTCAATATAATAATGAAAATCATAGCTTTGGTCAAACATGGTACTCCCGCCTGCTTGTGGTTGGACAAGTTGATGATGTCCTCTAACGCAGGTACATTGGGGCCTTGGAACATTGTTTGAAAAAATTCTATATCTTTTAAGTATACAGCTCGAACCCCCCACTTCTTCAACTCAAAATCTGAAGACTGAACCGTAAATTTACCCACAGAAGTACTCAAATTCATGTCATCCTCGATCCTTCCAACTCTCGATGGTAGAAAGCAAAGCAAGTGGTGATCTGACAGAAGCCATTCCTCTTCATCCGTTGAAATAGTTTGTTGACTGCAATCGAGAAATTCCACGTCACTATATATGAAACGAAAATCGTGGTTCGCACCTTCTCTTTTTATTTGTTGAAAATCGCGATGCTCTTTTGGTCCAAAAATTGCACAGACAGCCAATCCTAAGAATGTCCAATCAGCATTCGGATTTTGAGGAAACACAGTGGTTATCGAACTATTAGTAGCTTGAAATGTGAACCAATCTGAAATCGAACTTCCCGGTAGAAAACTGTATAGCTCTAGCCAGTGCCGGGAGGAATTAGAAACTTCCTATAGCATTAAAATCATGAATTTGTTACCTGAATATTGATTAAAAAACCAAAGCATAGAATGAAACCAAATCACAATTTGATTGAATGAATTAATTGAGAAAGGGACAGAAAGAGAAAGATACCTGAGGCAGGTAACTCATCCACGAGCGAATAAAATTAGCTAGCTTTGCAATGTGTGGATTGCTGCTTTGTTGGTTCTCTGAGAAAAGAAGGAAACGTGAGAAGATCCGCCAAATCCTAGCTTTGGCTACCAAGGAAAGATGTTGTTTTAGCAATAAGGATACCGAATCGCCATCCCCTTGATTCTCCAACAATCTGAAACAATTTTCAATATAGATATAACAATATACAGTCCTCAATACTCCGAAATCACCAGGCAATGTTTTTAATGAGGAACAGTTGCATGCGTCCAGACATTCTAATCTTGATGGAAGCTCTGGCAAAGTTTGAAGCTTCTGGCAATGTGCCAAAAGTAGACATTCAAGCTTAGAAAGTTGACTAATGCTTGCAGGTAAGCGGACAAACTCGTTCCCCTCAAGATCCAAACGTTGCAATGCAGATAAGCGGCCAATAGAGCTCGGAATTGCAGAAAGATTGCAGTATCTTAAACGAAGTTCAGTCACAGACAAAAAACCTGCCATCTGGGAAGGTAACGAAAAACCTATTGGACTTGGGCCTGCACCTGGCAACAAGGCCAACCAAATCAAACGCCTGAGACTTTGTCCATTGCATCCTTCAAATGATAGCACTTTGAGTTTCTTTAAATTCTCGATGAATGATGGTGCCTCTATTATAGCAGTTTTACCAGCATCAAGCATCTCCAAATCTTCACAATCCCCCAGGTTCTCTGGCAATTTGTCAATTTTGGAGCAGCCAAGTAGTAAAAGAACTTTAAGGGATCTCCAACCAGAGACTATTCTCGGAAGACTCTGCAGGTTTTCACAGTCTTTGAGATTTAATAGACGAAGCCTTTCGAGCTCACTAATAGAAGGATGAACCTTATATAAGCTTGTACAACCTTCAAGAAAAAGTCTCTCAAGGTTTGGAAATCCTCTAAAATCTGGACTTCTAGTAAGCTTTCTTGAGTGACTCAGTTTGATGACTTTCAAATTATCAAATGCTGTTACATACAAACACTAAGAAAGATAAAGAAATAGATAGTCAAGCAAGAAAACATATTCAAATTAAGAAATCAAGATTGGTAGGAGACTAATATCATACCACTCTTTCCTTCCAAAGTACTTCAATGCCACTATGCGGCAAATGAAGTTCAACAAGTTTCTCTGGTTTGAAAGTTGATGGCAGTGATTGTAGCGGGTATCCATCCCATTTGAGGATCCGCAATTTATTGGGAAGAAAATCAAGGCCCTTGGGAAGCTGGATGTCATGCACTTTTAGCAACCTTAGATTATTCATCCCCACAAATGCATCAGCATCCACAACTATCTCTTTTGATTGAGACGAGCTCAAGTGTATGACTTCAACTAGAGGTGGAATCGGGCCGGGTTGGGGGTGGGGATGCCATTCCCATCCCCATCCCCAATTAAAATATCAATCCCCATCCCCTATTAATCCCCAATTTTTTAAAGCGGGGATGGGGATGGGGAATCCCCAAAGCCAAAATGCATCCCCATCCCCATCCCCAACCCCATTTACTTGTTAAAAATTTTTACTTTGAAATAAAACATATTTTAAATTACAACTATAAACCTTAAGCAACATACCTACAAATAAATATTAATAAATCTTTAGACAATCAACATCCTTAAAATAAATCTTTAGGCAAACAAAGGTGGGCTAGGTTGGGCTTGAGTTTTATTAAAGTAGGTGGGACATTAAGTTTTATAATAGGAAAGATAACAAGGGTTTAAGTATTAGATTACTAAAAATATATATATATTATTTTATTTTAATTTCGGGGAGCGGGCCGGGCTGGGCTTGGAGCATAATCCCCATCCCCATCCCCATTTAATTTCGGGTAAAATTTTTGTCCTCATCCCCACCCCATTCCTCATTTTTAGCTCTCCATCCCCGGCCCAAACGGGTTGGGGAATTGCAGGGCTCCATCCCCATGGGGATTGGTTCCACCTCTAACTTCAACTGCCTTCGTTCCCTATATTGTAATAAAGAGCAAGAGAAGTAAGCGCAAAAGAAATTTCCAACTAACGATTCAAACATTTTGAATTAATAACATAATTTTTGAGGTCACTCACCGTCTTGGTTGTAAGTACATGATGTATATCATCATAAAGCCATAATCTACTACGTTCCCCAGGTTCATTATGGGATTCTTGGTAAACAACTGTCCTAGCCATCTCTTGTAGCAAACTATGGATATTTAAACTTTCTTTCCTGTCAAATGATACGAGAGACTTTTCAATCAAAACTTGAAGTCCAATTTCTGGGTGGAAGTCACAAGCTTGTAGTATTTTTATCACTTGTTTTACTTTCTTCATATTAAAAAAACATGAAATATCTAGGAAAATCCTCTTCTCTATTTCCTCCAAACCATCATAACTTATTTTGAGTACATCGAATATTTCCCTTTCAGGGAATTCTTTAAGCTTCCCAAGTGTGCTTCTCCAGTGAACCACACTTCTACCATTCAAAAAAGAACCCAAAATCACTAAAGCTAATGGAAGGCCATTAGCATAGCTTAAAATGTCCTCAGACAACTCTAGATAATCTTTACTAGGATGGCTTTCGTTAAAGGCTCTCAAACTAAATAGTTGTTGAGCTTCTTTCTTGTCTAAACATTTCGGCCTGTATATTTTATCCACATGATGAGTAGCCAATATATGTTCATCTCTAGTTGTTATGATGATTCTACTTTCCAGACCAAACCAATCACGATCACCTGCTAATATTTTTAATTGATCTAAGTTATCTACATCATCAAGAACAATAAAGACCTTTTTATGTCGCAGCCGCTCATGGATTTCACTATGAACACTCCAGACTTTTATATTATTATCCATTAGAGTCTCTGAAAGAAGTTGCCCTTGTAAAACAGCTAAACTGAATTTTTCAGAGACTTCTCTAACATTTGAAACAAAACTACGACCTTCAAATTGGTTGGAATATTTGTCGTAAATGACCTTGGCAATGGTTGTTTTACCTATGCCACCCATTCCACAGATCCCTATCATGCGCACATCATTTGAATGTTGGGGATGCAATGCAAACTCAGAACAGATTTTGGGAGAAAATTAACTTGTATTAACAGAGAAAATTTAATATACAAGAATTACACAAAAACTCCCCTAAATAATTTCCTGGAGCTCTCCTGGCTCTCTCACACTCTCAAAACTCTCTGGTTCTGGAATCCAACTCTCTCTGGAGTCACTCTGAATTACAAACAAGGCAGAATTCGTCCCATATTTATAGGAAAAATTCTGCATGAAATTTCAACAAAGTTAGGTGGGTAGTTCACCTAACCCTCACCTCCCTTTGACATGGGAGGGATATCTAGAAGCTCTGCATGTCATGCATGAGCTCATCAGAATTCTAGAGCTCATGCATGTCATGCATGAGCTCATCAATTCTCCCCCTCCATCCCATGTGAAAGGGGATAACTACAAAAGTAATCAGACAACTTCTAATCCAACTATGTCTCTGCATAGTTCTAGTTTGTCTCTATTGACTACTTTTGTTAACATGTCGGCTGGATTCTCTTTAGTATGGATCTTCACTAGTTTCAACAGTTGCTTGTCCATCACCTCGCGTATCCAATGATAACGAATGTCGATATGCTTCGTTCGAGAATGGTACACTGAATTCTTGTTCAAATCCAGAGCACTTTGACTGTCACAGTGTACTTTGTACTCCTTTTGCTCAATCCCAAGTTCTTGGAGAAACCGCTTCAACCACAACATTTCTTTTCCAGCTTTTGCTGCGGCAATGTATTCTGCCTCTGTCGTGGATAGCGTAACACACTTCTGTAGTCTTGACTGCCATGATACAGCTCCCCCTGCAAAAGTGTAAACAAAATCTGACGTGGATTTTCTACTGTCAAGATCTCCGGCCATATCTGAATCTGTATAGCCTTCTAAGATTGGATCAGCTCTCCCGTAACACAAGCATATCTTCGAAGTACCTTTAAGGTATCTGAGAATCCACTTGACTGCCTCCCAATGTTCTTTCCCTGGGTTGGAGAGAAATCTGCTCACGACTCCTACAGCATAAGCAATATCCAGCCTTGTACACACCATGGCATACATCAAACTTCCTACAGCAGAAGAATAGGGCACCGATGCCATGTCCTCTATCTCTTTCTTGGATGAGGGACATGATCTCTTGCTCAGCTTGAAATGATTAGCCAGTGGTACACTAACTGGCTTAGCACCATCCATGTTGAACCTTTGGATCACACGTTCAACATATTTTTCTTGAGACAGCCATAATTTCTTTTGTTTCCTGTCTCGACGAATGTGCATCCCCAAGATTTGCTGAGCTGGTCCCAAGTCCTTCATATCGAAGGTTTTTGATAGTTCATTCTTCAGCTGCTTTATTTTTGTTGCATCCTTCCCGACGATCAACATGTCGTCCACATATAACATGAGTGCAACAAAGTCTCCACCTGAAAGTTTCTGGAAGTAGACACACTGGTCTGCAGCGGTTCTTTTATACCCATGACTCACCATGAAGGAGTCAAACTCTTGTACCATTGCCTTGGTGCTTGTTTAAGGCCATACAAGCTCTTTTTGAGCTTGCACACGAGGTGTTCTTTTCCTTGAACCTCGAACCCTTCTGGCTGCTCCATATAGATTTCTTCATGCAAGTCTCCATGAAGAAATGCTGTCTTCACATCCATCTGTTCAAGCTCCAAATCAAGACTTGCGGTCAATCTGAGGATGACGCGGATTGAGGACATCTTTACCACCGGTGAAAAGATTTCATCGAAGTCAATTCCTTTCTGCTGAAGGAATCCTTTTACCACCAATCGGGCTTTGTGCTTCATCACCTTTCCTGTTCCATCTTTCTTGAGCTTGAATACCCACTTGTTCTTCAGTGCCTTCTTTCCATCTGGGAGCTTGACTAGTTCATAGGTTTTGTTCTTCTAAAGAGAATTCATCTCATCTCGCATTGCATGCAGCCATCGTTCTTTGTCTAGATGAGATAAAGCTTCATGAAAGCTTTCTGACTCCCCCTCATCAGTAAGCAGTGTATACTCTGATTCCGGATATCTCCTCGACGAAAATCGACCTCGCTCAGATCGTCGTAGCTGAGGTTCTTCAACTCCAGGAGGTACAGCAGCTTCAACAGGTGATTGTGGCTCCCCCGGCTCATCAATCTCTTCATTTTCCTCCTCCTCATCTGCTTCTGGAACTTCATCTGGTACCTCATCATTTTCTGTGCTATTTGGTGTTGAATCTGCAACAATATCTGGGGCACTGCTGGTGGGATTTGTAGATATTGTTGTCTTTTCAGCGTCTTCATATGTTTGGTCTTCGTGAAATACAACATCTCTACTCTGGATGACTTTCTTTTCTTTGGGATCCCATAATCTGTATCCGAATTTTTCATCTCCATAACCGATAAAGATACACGGAACAGTTCTTGCATCGAGCTTCTGTCTGAGCTCCTTGGATACATGTACAAAGGCTAAACAACCAAACACTTTCAAATGATTATAGGAGGGCTTTTTATTTGACCATACATTTTCTGGAATCTCGAAGTTCAGTGGCGCCGATGGTGCTCTGTTGATTAAGTAACAGGCAGTACGAACTGCCTCCCCCCAGAATGGCTTGGATAACTTAGCCAATCTGAGTATGCTTCTGACTCGTTCCATGATGGTTCTGTTCATCCTCTCGGCCACTCCATTGTGTTGTGGTGTGCATGGGACTGTTCTTTCATGTCGAATGTCATATCTCCGACAGTAAGCATTGAACTCTCTGGAGGTAAACTCACCTCCGTTATCTGATCGAAGGCATTTTAATTTCTTACCCGTTTCACGTTCTACCATGGCGTGAAACTCCTTGAACTTCTCCAGAACTTCATTCTTCGTCTTGAGGAAGTACACCCACACTTTTCGAGAGGCATCATCAATGAAGGTCCAGAAATACCTTTTACCGCCTAGACTTTCCACTTCGAGAGGTCCGCATACATCACTGTGTACTAGCTCCAACAACTTTGATTTCTTCACTGATGAGGAGCTGAATGACACCCTCCGTTGTTTTTCGTACAAACAATAATCGTAAGGATGAGACGCTGCATCCTTGGAAACAATGATCAGCTTCTTCTTCTGAAGGGTTGATAAACCCTTTTCACCCATGTGACCGAGCCTTTTATGCCACAAATCCAGAGGTACCTTGTGCTCTGCTACATGAAGGCTATCTCCGTTTATCTTTACATGGGTCCTGTAAAGATTACCATATAATTTACCTCGAGCAACCACCATTACCCCCTTCAACATCTTCCATGTACCATTGGTGAAGCAACTCTCATAGCCTTGCTGGATCAAAGGCTTTTACTGAAAGCAAGTTGAGTCGAAGATCTGGCACATGATGAACGTCCTTCAAAGTTATTGTACATCCGACGTTCGTTTGGAATTGCTGTTGTTTCCCATCTTCACTATCCCAAAGTCTCCTACTTTGTACGTGGTGAAGATCTCTCTGCAAAGAGTGACGTGGCAGGAAGCTGCTGTGTCAATTACCCATTCTACTCCTTGGTCTGCTGTGTGGAAGCACGTCTCTTCTGCACAAATGATCACATCTTCTACAACTGTAACTCGTGGCTCTTCATTACTATGTGCCTGTGAACTCTCCTGGTTCTGCTTCTGAAGACTGCGACAATTTTTCTTTATGTGACCCTCTTTGCCACAGTGATAGCATTTGTAGGTGGGTCTCCGCCCATCTGTTGACCTGCCCCTTCTGTTTGTCGATCTACCTCTGCTTTTGCTTCTACCTCTTCTCCAGTCTTCACCTCGAGACTATCTTCCTCGATTCTCCATGATGTAGGCTTCATCTTGACTGGCGCCTGCATCTTTTCTTCTCACCTCCTCGTTCATCAAGGCATCCTTAACCATTGACAAGGTAAGTTTGCCTCCGGGTGCTGAATTACTGATGGAGACCACTAACGTCTCCCATGAATCTGGAAGGGAACTGAGAAGTAGAAGTGCTTATTCTTCGTTTCCAAGCTGTAACTCGACTGCTGTCAACTGATTCACCAAGTTCTTGAACTCACTTGTATGTTCTGCTACAAGAGTTCCGCTCCGCAACTTCAAGTTCACAAGCTGTCTCATCAGGATGGCTTTGTTCCGTGCTGACTTGGCTTGATACATACTCTCTAATTTTGTCCATAGAGAATATGCATCTGTTTCCTTGGCTACATGGTGGAAGACATTGTGATCGATCCATTGCCTGATCTGACCGATGCATTTTCTGTTAATTTTCTTCCACTCTGTCTCTTTTTCTGTCTCTGGTATCTGCCCTTGAAATTCTATAGGATCATATAGATCCTTACAACTAAGGAGATCCTCCATCCTGGGCCTCCATAGTGTGTAATTGGTAGCAGTCAATTTAATCGTGGCTCCCGTTGATTCTTCCATTTTAGAATAATTAATTCACTAAAATAAAAATTGAATTTCAAAAATCCGAGCCCACCTTTGCGTCCGGAACGGTAAAAAATGGTGGAATAGCCTCTTCCGAGGCTCAAAAATTCTTTTTATGCAATAAATACTAAGCTTGGAAATTCTAAGGACTAAACTGAAATTTCTTAGGGGCTAAACTGAAATTTCAGAAACTAAGGGGGGCATAATGTTATTCACTAGAACTACAGGGGCCAAACTGATATTCCTTAAGGACTGAAATGTAAATTTTAGAAATCCAGGGGGTCAAAAGTAATTACTCAAAAATACAGGGGCCAAACGAATTTCAAAAAAATATGTTGACGTGGTAGTGTCTGGACACGTGGCTCTGACGTGGCCTTGATGACGTGGCTGTGTTGACGTGGCAAAAGTGTGCTGACGTGGCGAATGACGTGGGTCGTCTTCTTCCTTGAGACGCGCGTGTAGCGCGTGAGACAAGTGAAGCCCACTCGCAATGCAGGTCCTCGGCGCGTGCAGTGTCTCTGGTGGTCGGATCGGTCGTCGGAAAATTACAGAATGCTCAGGACGATGTCACGAACACACTGGACACTTCAAATTCGGAATTCGAACACTTTCCGAAAATTCGAAAATTTCCAGAAACAAGGGACGAATTTTCTCTGAATTTTTTCTCTCCGTTATGACGTTCCAGGAGCTCAACGAGGCTCTGATACCACTTCTTGGGGATGCAATGCAAACTTAGAACAGATTTTGGGAGAAAATTAACTTGTATTAACAGAGAAAATTTAATATACAAGAGTTACACAAAAACTCCCCTAAATAATTTCCTGGAGCTCTCCTGGCTCTCTCACACTCTCAGAACTCTCTGGTTCTAGAATCCAACTCTCTCTGGAGTCACTCTGAATTACAAACAAGGCAGAATTCGTCTCATATTTATAGGAAAAATTCTGCATGAAATTTCAACAAAGTTAAGTGGGTAGTTCACCTAACCCTCACCTCCCTTTGACATGGGAGGGATATCTAGAAGCTCTGCATGTCATGCATGAGCTCATCAGAATTCTAGAACTCATGCATGTCATGCATGAGCTCATCATTGAACCCATATCTAAATATAGATCGATCATTTCTCCCAAAACAGAATCTATTCCCACCAAGCCCTTGGAAACACTGGAAACTGAATGGCTCATTTTATTCCATATTTCTTCTACGATCTTTTTGATAAATGTCGCCTCATGGCTGCAAAGACAATAGAAAGAACTAACATTAAGTAACTCTTTTTTTCATTTATATTCTGACTATATATGTAATCCGGATGCTTAAAAAGGGTTTATATCTGAGTAAGATATACTTTGAATAAATACACAGATGTTTGGTTCCTAAGAAAGGAATTTTCATAAATACCAAATCTAAAATTGATAGTGGGTCCTAATGTCCTTGGATAAGGTAATTGAGGTACTCTGCATCCTTAATAATATGCTTGTTATCCTGATAAAATTATTCAATACTATTCATCATCTAGAAGAATATACACACACACACATACTAGGCACCCATCATTAACACCAACAGGAAAATTTATTGATTTAACTAATTAATTTAGAGTCGCACTTCTTTTTTTAAATATATATCTTCACATATTTAACAATAAATTAAGAAGTGCTATGAATTGATTGATTAAATACTGTAATATGTTCATAAAATGTAGTAAATCTAAATTTCGTTCCGAACTCCAACACAGCATTGAAAGATAAACATACCCATCCTGTAAATCCCAACCAGATAGATTAGCCACTTCTGTCAAAGCTCCTCTCCATTTCTCTAGTTTCTCTGCTTCAACACCTTTTTCTTGATGTTCCTCAAAGGCCTTCCCAAAGCTCCCTGTCTGTTTACGCACCTCAGTTGGTTCCACATCGTAGAAAATGGGCATGACAGTTTGGTCAATCTCTCTCGTGCATTCAACAATCTTAAGAAGCTCGTCCAAGCACCAGGATGACGTAGCATAGTTATTTGAAAAGACAACAATGGAAAATCTTGATGCTTCGATTGCTTCGAGAAGCTCTGGAGAAATGGGTTTGCCTCTCTCAAGATTTTCATCATCTCTGAAGAAATTGATCCCTTTTAGTTCCAAAGCACTGCAGAGATGATCAGTGAAGCTCTTGCGGGTGTCTTCTCCTCTAAAACTGACAAAAACATCGTATTCCCATGATGCACGTAAAGAATAAGAAGAAAAAGAAGAAGTGCCTTCATTGCTCTTCAAAGACATCACTGAATCTGATCACCAACTTTGCTCTGCTTTCTCTGATCTAAGTCAAGATCATACCCTTTGCTCTGATCTATCAGTTTTCTCTCCTTTTTAACTTTTTTTCGTTTTTCTTTTTTAATTATATGTGAATGGATGGAGTAATTTCCCTGCAGCTGATAAGCATGTTCTCAAAGTCAAAGCAATTCGCAATATGTACGATTTCGTCTCTTCCCTAGCTCCGTCGTCGAAAGTAATAAGGTAGACAAGGAAAAGCTCCGGTAGAAAAAGTGAGTTAAAAAAAAAAAAGCTTTATTTATGATAAAGAAAGAGAAAGGAAACTGCTCTCAACCGCTTTTTCTCCTGGGTTCTTGCTGCGGGCAAATAAGACTAAGAAAGTGGGTCAAGGGAGAATTCTTTTGTTTTCTGTTTTTGAATTATTTATTCGGTTGTGTAGTGGTTATGTATTGAATAAGACATCTAATATTTTAGAAGAATCACTAAAATTAAATGGATTTTCTTTTATTTTAAAAGAATGTTATTAATCATAACATTGTGGTCGGCATTGGCATCTCTAAACTTGTTTTCTTCATCTTCTTTTTCTACATGCATATATACCACCATAGATGATCCTATACCACTTTTTCGTAAATCATTTTGTTAATTAACCTCCATAATTGTAATTTCACCTACAAATTATTTGAACTTTAGATTTTAATAAAATATTGCATGAACTTTAGATTTTAGCAAATAATTTAATAAACTGGAATATTTTTGTGTGATGCAGAAATGGGGGTAACATGTTTGGCTTTCAAAAATAAATATGCTAATGTGATAGATTTCCAATTAATGAAGGTGTCAATTTAGTTTCTAATGGCAGTAACATATATGTTTAATCTATATCAAATATTGGTCGAAAGGGTAGGAAGTTTATATAAGAGAGAAACGGTTTGGTATAAGTACCCAAACCTCTCCAAGCTTTGGCTTGGACACGTACTGACCCCCAATTCTACATTGTCGTTTGAGAATAATGAGAATCTTCCACACAAAGACAAACTTAATCCCTATTTGG
The DNA here is from genome assembly GCA_013180625.2 of Boswellia sacra. NCBI lineage: Eukaryota > Viridiplantae > Streptophyta > Magnoliopsida > Sapindales > Burseraceae > Boswellia > Boswellia sacra. Next base: position 61,435 of record SNVD02013995.1, on the reverse strand, counting down.
TCTTATTCAATAATAATATGATAATAAATATTATAATTAAAAATAATAACAAAAAAGAAAACTTATTAATAATTAAATAAAACTATGAAACATTATAAAATATTTGAAAATTGAAACAAAGAATTTCTTACCTTTTTTTTTGAAGATTTCCTTTTTTTTCTTTTATCTTATTATCGCTATTCAGTAATGCATATGATGTTTCTCTGCCTCTAAACAAAAATTTAAAAAAAAAAATGTTGCATCGTCAGAACAATTGTCATTGACGCAGAAGAACCTAACGGCATGAAATTTGGCTTCTAAACTCTCTGTTTCTCCATTGAAATTACGCCTGAAACAATGGAGAGACCAGCCTGAGTCAAAGCAACAACACCCCACAAAGATAACAACTCTGTTCTAACCCCAGTAAGCACTTCATTCCGTCTGCTCATCTGCCCTCTATTTGTTTGCACCTGGACCCACCAGCAAAGCAGCCTGTCAGCATTTCCCGTAAGATTTTTCCATTTGCTGACGCTTGCACTCTCCTTCACCTTATCTTATCAATGACAAGCTCAGAAAGTGTAGTTCCTTACTCTCTCCTAGATTTCTCTCCTCTGAGAATATCAAATCTCCTCTGAGAATTTGAACCTCTTCTTTGCAAACACATCAAATTTGGTTTCCAGAAACAAACCCATAAATACAGTTCAAATCAATAAGTTAAATCTAACACCAATTAACCCACTGCAACGCAATCAACAAACACCCATTCCAATGCTACGGCAAAAGAGAACCAAATTTGGAACAAAGCAGTCGCAAATCCCATGATCATGCAGCCAACTTGCAACAATTGCATCGTGTTGAAATTTGGCTTACTCTGATACCACTTTGTTGAAGAATAATTATTCAACCAATCAAGCAACATAAGAACCTAATAAAGAAGAAGATATTGACTCTTGAACACTTCTCAACTCTTTATTACTTCTTCTTAATAAAATTGACAAATTATAAAGACTTATATAGTAGATTCAATCCTAATCCTACTCAAACCATAAATACTAATAATTCTAAACTATCTAAATAATTAATCTTTATCCATAATTAACTAGGATTATCAATCCTTCCATAACATGTCTTCTAATCTAATTAAGACTCTAATCTTATTTTAATTTAGACTTTAAATTCTAAATAAACTCTTAAGCTTTGCTTAAACTTCCAATACCCCCCCTTAAACCAAGCTTAACCAAACAATGACTTGGGACTTCTTCTTAAACATTGTTGACGAATCCTTTTTTGTCATCACGAGCATCTTCATATACCTCTTGAATAACTTTATAATTATTATGCTCTCTAATTAACCAAGTAAACACAAGATCTTCAATAAGACTATATAGTGACTTTGCAATCAACCTTACCTTCATGTTTTCCCATATATCCTCATATGGTTTTCTTGCATAATTTATCAACCATGACCATAATTGTTTTTCTTCTTTCTTTTCTTCACATATGTCTCTATGATCATACCCAAACTTTTTTTTATCTTTATGCAAAAATTTGAGTCCATAAGCCTTCATAAACAAAATGTTTAATATAATTTCCTTTTGTTCTTGTGTTAACGTTGCTTGATTTGCTGGTACTTCAAAACCTTGATTTACAACTTCCCACATGCCTCTGTACTCAAACTCGCTTGCATTTGAGTTCTCCAATACTCAAAGTTGTGCCTGTTTCTATCAAATCTGGGAAGTTTTTTTCCATCTTGATTTGTTTCCTTGACTTTGCCTTCCTAGCAACTCTGATAGGCTTTATCTGGCTCTGTCAACTCTGGTAGGTTCTTCCTAACTCTACCAACTTTGCTTTGATAAACTCTGAGACCTTCCTGGCTCGACTCTATCTAGCTCTTTCTTTGTGCCTGCTTCTCTCACAGGTACTCAACTATTCCTTCCAAGGATAACACATGAATTGCTGAGACCTTGGATCTTTACGTTGTGCCTAGCTCTGAGACTGCTCCTCTCAGACACTTTCAAACTAGCTCTGAGATGCTTCTCCCAAACTCTTCCAACCTAGCTCTGATACCACTTTGTTGGAATTTGGCTTACTCTGATACCACTTTGTTGAAGAGTAATTACTCAACCAATCAAGCAACACAAGAACCTAATGAAGAAGAAGATATTGACTCTTGAACACTTCTCAACTCTTTATTACTTCTTCTTAATAAAATTGACAAATTACAAAGACTTATATAGTAGATTCAATCCTAACCTACTCAAACCATAAATACTAATAATTCTAAAATATCTAAATAATTAATCTTTATCCATAATTAACTAGGATTATCAATCCTTCCATAACATGTCTTCTAATCTAATTAGGACTCTAATCTTATTTTAATTTAGACTTTAAATTCTAAATAAACTCTTAAGTTTTGTTTAAACTTCCAACACATCGGCCATTAGCCAAGGTAATGGCAGCGACATTGGAGGTAGACAATAATAATAATAATAATAATAACCATCACCAGGACACACATGCAGCCACAGGAGAGATTGAAGAACAAAAGAAATACAGGGAATGGAAGAGAATTGGGACAAAAAAAATAGAGAAAAAAATGCTAAGGATAGAAGAGCGGTGTAATTGAGAGGAGAGATTTGAAGCTCTGAGACTTGATAGGTGTCTAATTATATATCATTTTCATATTAATTCGTCCATGTTTCTTTGCTATATTCCTTGGTATTTTTATGTTTTTGTGTGGTTTTGATATTTGTAGGAGTTTTGGAGCAACTTGCACAAAAATGGAGTAAAACCCTTCATTTTCACCTCTGCTAGTCAACCATCTTCTCGGATTTAATTGTATTGATATACAATGAACCCGATGACATATTATATACCGTTGGAAAGCTCTCGAAGTCTATTTTCTGGAGAAATTTACGGTTTATAAATCCATTCAGTGTACCAAAAGTTGTAATCAAAACAGTGTGAGAAGTATAGAAATGTAATTCCACAAATCACTGTAGCATGTATAATACGGGACACTGTAGCAGGTTACTGTAGCAGAGTATTTAAACACATTTTAGGGTTTTATTTTCATAACTTGAAGAGGGGAAAACGTGGGAGGAGGCTGCATTTCTGGATTTCTCTCATCCCTTGGAGTTCTTGAAGGAGAAAGAAGATTTTGAAAGAGGAGGAACTACAATTCCAAGAAGATTCATCTACAAAGAAGATTTTCAAAGAATTTGCTAAGTTCTTTCTTTCCTTTTCAATTCTGGAATTTCTCTGTATTGTATTTGTTATTCTGATTGAATATGTGTAACTAAATCTGAATTGGTTGAGGGTGATTTCAAAGCCCTTGATATGGATTTTGTGAGTTGATTGTGTAAGAAATTGTTATCCAATTCTCTAATTGAAGTTGCTTGTATTTTCCCATATCTAATGCTTATGATTGCTTACTGATTGTATTTGGAATGGCCAACTGAATATAATCTGTTGTTGTCTATTGCTAGATTAGAAATCTTGATCCGTAATTGTCATGAATTTCCAATCATTAGTAGCAAAATTGTGATCAGAGATTGCAATTGGAAAATACAACCTAGGTTAAATAATCCGAACTTGTGTGATTATTGCTTAGATCAACCTATCTTTCTCATCGTAATGCTTCCATTGAATTAAACTTAGAGAGCTTGTTCTAGGTTGTTTAATGGATAGAGATTAAATAAAGAGCTTGTTTTATTTAACAACAAAGTAAGGAAAGATTGGGATAACAGAGCTTGTTGTTATCTACGGTTGATAACTTCAATGCTGTAATTGGATTACAATTCTATGTTAATTCACAAATTCATATCTTGTGGCAGAGAATGAACTCTTAACCAAGTGTCTCTCATTGATTTTTCACTCCATTTAACTTTGCTTTGTGTTATTCTTCATTTGCTTTCGTATTAAATTTAGTTAATCAATCAACAAAACCCCCCCTGTTTAGTTTATTATTGTTGCTTTCGAATAACAAATTCAATTAGAATCAATCCTCATGGGAACGATATCTTACTTATCACTTTATTACTTGTGCGACTAGTATACTTGCTAGTTTCGAACGCATCAAGTTTTTGGTCTTACTTATCACTTTATTACTTGTGCGACTAGTATACTTGCTAGTTTCGAACGCATCAAGTTTTTGGCGCCGTTGCCGGGGATTGATTTTCTAATCGATTTGTTATTTTGTTTTCATTGTTGATTCATATTTTCTTTGTTTTTCTTTTCTGATTGTTTGTGTTTAGACAACATGGCAGTAAACTTCAATCAATTCAGTAGCGGATTTGAGCCACAAGTACCATGGAGAGTAAATGAGGTAAGCACTCCGAACATTGAACAACAACTTTCTGAGCTAACCTCTCTTGTGAAAAACATGGCTGTAGGACATATGCAGAAATCTTATGCATGTGGGGTATATTCTACCATGGAGCATCCAATGGACATGTATCCAACTTTACAAGAAAAAGATATGGAACAAGCCAATGCCATGGGTGGATTTCCAGGACAATCAAGGCAATGGTATGATCCCTTCTCTAATACTTACAATGCCGGATGGATAGATCATCCCAATTTTAGTTACTGGAATCATCAACCAATCACCCTAAATGCCATACCAAATCGGCCACAAGGTTTTAATCAACCTAGAGTGCAGCAACCATTTCAAATGCAAACACCACCAATGCCACAACCAGCACCACAACCAGCTCCAGAAAATTCAGGTATGTCACTCCAGGATATTGTTAATGCACTTGCCACTAACACAATGCAATTCCAGCAGGAAACTGGGGCAAGTATTCAAAACCTGGCAAATCAAATGGGACAATTGGCCACTAGCATGAGCAAATTCGAGGGCCAAGGCTCAGAAGAATAATCTTGTCAAACGGTGATCAATCCAAGAGAGAATTCTTGTGCGATAACTTTGCAAAATGGAGAGAAATTAGATGTCCTGCCAAAGAAATCACAAACTGATGAAGAAGATGACACCACTTCCACCATGAACAAGACATCATCCTCTGATGTAAGTCTTAAAACTGCTATTCCTTCTTATGTTACTCCTCCACCTTTGCCTAGCAGATTGGCAAAATTGAAGGAGGAGGAACAAGAACAAGAAATCTTGGAAACTTCTCGTAAAATCGAGATAAATATACCACTTCTGGATGCTACCGAGCAAGTACCTTGTTATACAAAATATCTCAAGGAGTTATGCACCAGCAAGAGAAAGTTAAAAGGGAATGAGAAAGTAAGTGTGGGAGAAAATATTTCAGCTGTACTACAAAGAAAAATTCCTCCGAAATGCAATAATCCAGGTACGATCATCATTCCATGCACCATTGGTAAAACCAAGTTTGAAAGAGCTATGTTAGATTCAGAAGCATCTATTAATGTCATGCCATATTCTATTTATGCTTCTTTAAATCTTAGACCCTTTGTGAAAACTGGTATTACCATTCAACTTGCTGATCATTTTAATGCATATCCCAAAAGAGTTGTGGAAGATGTGCTTGTGTAGGTGAATCAATTGGTTTTCCCAGCAAACTTCTATGTCCTTGAAATAGAGGATGAGACATCTCCTAATCCAACTCCGATTCTTTTACGGAGACCATTCTCAAAAACTGTTAGAACTAAGATTGATGTTCATGATGGCACTCTCATCATAGAGTTTGATGGCAAGGTGATATGTTTCAATATTCTTGAGGCAGTGAGGTACTCTAGTGACTTACATTCTGTTTTTGCAGTTGACGTTGTTGATTCTTTGCCACAACAATATTTTGAGTTAACTCGCAAGAATGGATTGGATGTAGCTATTAGTGAGCATATAGGGACAGAAAATTCTAAGGAGTCAGAAATTTTGATACAAGTGTCCAAAGAAATGGAGGAAGATGTGGCAAGCTTAGATGAGACCATAGCAATAACCACAAATAGGTATGATGTTTCGTACATTCAATTTACTTTATCTAATGAGAAACTTCTTTTTTCTGTGACGAAAAACAATACCTTGGAGCTTAAGTCACTGCCAGATCATTTGAATCATGGATTCTTGGGTGAGAATGATACTTTACCAGTTACAATGGAAATGGGCCTTGCATGAATACAAGAAGCGAAACTCGTCCGAATACTTACAGATCACAAAATAGCTATTGGGTGGACGATTGCTAACATCCAAGGCCCAGCCATATGCATGCACCAATTCTTGTTGGAAGAAGGACCCAAGCCCACTAGGGAAGTACAGCGGAGATTGGATCCTCCCATGATGGAACCAACGTCGGGCTGAGGACGTTAAACCAAGCGCTTATTGGGAGGCAACCCAATGTTTTTGAAAAATAAAAAAAAAGAAACGAAAAATAAAATGAGGTAATAATGATCGATTTTTGTGTCTCAAGGAGATTCCTTCCGTAGGCCATCAAATTGATCAGGTTTTACTCTCTTTGCCATCTGTCTCATTTGTTTTTATATTTTTTACTTGTTTTTGACTTTTGTTTGCTATTGTGTTGTTATCTCTTTTATGTGTCTTTAGTTTCATTTCTGCTCTTTTCTTTTCCTTCCTTTTTTTTAATTTGATTATTCCGTACTTCGAATTCATTTGTGCAACAGCTTGAGGAAACATTCAAGCGGGAGCTGAAGTCATTGCTCGAAGGTTTGAAACGTGCATATCTTGGAGAAAAACAAACTCAATCGCATTATCGGTAATAGCTCTCCTTTTCTTCTCTTCAATAGATGTCGATATCTTTGTGTCGAACCTTCATAAATATTTCCCTTCACTTCCTCAAAATGCTGTGTTTAAAATTTATAAAGTACGGATGACTAGACTTTGGACATTGATGCTCTTAAATGTGCATGCGGATATCCGATGGCTTATTAAAGCCAAGGTGAGATTGTCAGGTGAGCCTGACATTAATCTCACAAAATACATGCCTGGTTTAGGGAAAAGCTACTACGCCAAGAGGCGAAGAGCAAAATGGTTACAAGTATGTTATAAATGTGCTAGATGGAATTGTAACCAGACTTGTCGTTCATTAGGTTTTGTGTCCAGGAATAGAGAAGATAAACTTTCATTTATTAAGAATGGTTTTGGTAATGAGTCGCTGGATAATGTTTTGTTAACTCTCGAGTCACATTCTTGTGGACTTGTTCAGCGTGAATTGCTTAATCTATGGACACAATTTCGTGATGAATGCAGTGTTATAGTCCAGGGAATCTGACTAAAAACGACCCTGTTTGCCAGTTTATAAGAAAACTGGATGGAAGCAAATCCCCGACTCATAGAAGGCGTTTCAGCCGTTACTGGACGTAAAACCAGAGGAAGATGTGAGCCACAATCACAACTACTTGTATATTTGAATGTGTGTTGTTGTTGTAGAATTTTTTTTCTTGTTTCGTTTGATCTGATTATCAATGTTGTTTTTTTTGTGTTTTGTTGTTTGTTTGTTTGTTTTAATTTCAAGTTTTCTTTTTGACAAACCATATGACTACCCTATGGCATAAGTACACGTGGGAGACAAGTGTGGAGGTTTTGTCAACCTCCACCGAAAGTGTATCTCTATTTTTTATGCTTCACGTGGGAGACAAGTGTGGGGGGTTTTGTCAACCCCCGCCGAAAGTGTATCTCCATTTTCCATGCTTCACGTGGGAGACAAGTGTGTAGGTTTTGTCAAACCTCGCCGAAAGCATATCTCATTTTTTCAAATTTTGGGGCGATAAATCTGCATCGAGCAACCTCCACCGAAATTATGTCCCCATGTGTCAAATTTGAGAGTTTTACGTGTGTATATATCCATTTTGCATATTCTCAAATGTCATTTTATAACCTGTCTTGCACTTGAATCGCATAATACCTAACGTACATCATTGTCTTGCACAAGTTTAGAGCACTTTTAGAAATGGAGAAAACACCAATTCGGCGATTCCAAAATATATGCGTATTTTGTGGATCGCAATTTGGTAAAGATGGAGAGTTTACAACAGCAGCTCTTGATCTTGGTAGGACATTAGCTGCGAGGGGTATTCATTTGATTTATGGAGGGGGTAGTCTTGGGTTAATGGGGTGTGTGTCGACAGCTGCATCCCTAGGAGGGAGCAAAGTTCTCGGCATTATCCCTAAACCATTAGCTGTACGAGATATCGTAGGCAACACAATGGGGGAAGAGTTACAGGTCTCTAGCATGCATGAGCGTATTGCACATATGGTTGTTAAATCTGATGCATTTATAGCTTTGCCTGGTGGTTATGGTACATTAGAGGAGATATTTCAAATCACCTCTTGGGCACAGCTAAACATCCATCGGAAACCCATTGGTTTGTTAAATGTCAATAATTTTTTTGATGGTTTGTTGTCTTTTCTTGATCAAGCAGTAGAAAAAAACTTCATCTCACAGTCGGCGAGGCAAATCCTGGTTACAGCTTCAACTGCAGGGGAGTTAATTGACAAATTACAAGCATTCGTCTATTCGCCTGATCCAGCAATAGCTCGGATAGATTGGTTTGGAGAAGGCAATAAGAGGCGTAAACTGGATTTAACACTCCATCTGTAATCTCTATCAGCTGGTTTGCTTTGTTTTCATTTGCTTTCTTTTTATTGTGTTTATTTGACTTTTTTTATGTCATTTCCTTTTGAGTTTTTTTTCAGGTTGTTTCTTTTGTCCCAGGTAATATTTTCTAATCTTGGCTTTTAGAGTGGTGGCTTAAAAAGTTCAAGTTCTCTTGAAACGCATTCTGGATTTCTTTAATCCATAATGGCTTAATAAGGTGGCTTAAAAAGTTCAAGTTCTCTGAAACGCATTCTGGATTTCTTTAATCCATAATGGCTTAATAAGGAGGCTAACTTCTAAACTTTTTAGCCATTCTAACTTAATTTTTTTGTTTGCTGACTTGTTGAAATTTGTTATTTTATGAGTAAGTTTAGTTTTGTGTAATTTAGAGTTGTTGTGTGTTTTTGTCTTTATCAGTTTTGATTCGAAAAAAAAAAACATTGTGGAAAAACCTGAGAATGGCAGAATATGGGGTTTTCCTTAACTCTTGAAACGCATTCTCTCTAAATAAATCTGTAGTTTGTTTATTTTATGTTGTTTGAAGTGTATTGTTTCTTGTTTTGTTTCTTCATAATAAAGGTATATAGGCTGGAAACCTTAAGTCTGCGGGCTACTGGTCCTAAGGATTGTTGAAATATACAATCTTGACTCAGGTGTAACAACGCCACGTACCTCTTTTCTTGCATTTTGTGGGTCGATGATAAGATAATGATTGAATTAAGAATAACTCTTGGAAAATGATAAATGATGCATGGATCTGTGTGCTTGAAATGTTTATTGGTTTTCGCTTTGCCTTTGATTCCTTGTGCAACATTGAGCACTGAGCTATTATCACTGAGTTATTTGTTCACTTAGAGAAAGTTTATGTAATTTAAATGTTTCTTCAGATTTCAAGAATTCTAGAACTTGTTTGATGGTCACTCGAGGCGAAATCCTAGACTGTGCAACATTGGGGAAATGATTTAGGCCATCTTTGGACCGTTTGAGCCTTAATAGCCAACCTTGACAGAAATTGATCCCTAGTTACCCCTTTGAGCCTCTGTAAGCCTTTTTCTTTGTTAACTCACTAAAAGATTTCCTAACCTTAAATGAATTTGTTCCAAACAGTTTATCCCTTACTTATGAGCATGTAGATCATTCACAATTAAATTCTGAGCTATGTTCTGGTTTTGGGAAGTTAGAGGAGGTTGGGATGTGTCATGAGCAATGCAAGTGAGTTCTATTATGTTTGAAAAAAAAGAAAAAAAAAAGCCAATATGTACTTATCGTCCACGTACTTACACATTGAGGACAATGTGTTGTTTAAGTGTGGGGGAGGAGAAGTGTAATAAAAAAAAGAAAAAAAGAAAAAAAAAACGAGAACAAAAGAAGAAGAATAAGGATCTATACCCTTAAGTGTTCTTAAAAAGAATGAAACAACAAAGTGTGGGGGTGTAGTTTTTCTTTTGTTTTCTGCAAAAAAAAAAAAAAAAGATTGAGTGTTCTAAATAAGTTTGGGGGAGTAACCTGGTGAATTGAAAATAAGTTGTGTTATAGGGTTGAGCTCTACATAGTCTTGAATGATTTATGTGTTTGTGGGTGAATTGAGCCAAATTATTATCCTTTATCATACCTTCACCCAAGCCAAACGTTACAAGCTTAAGAAAGTCCTACTTGATCCTTGGTGTTGTGCATGTCTACATTAGTGGAGAGTGACTTGAAAAGCAGGCCTATGGAGTTCATTTATACACACATCTTCAATATTAAATATGATTCATTTTTATGCATAAACTCATCCGGGTTACAAGTGATTAGGTGAGAATGGCTCTACACACACACACTTGAGGAATTGAAGTGAAGCGAAACTAATCTTTGAGATAAAATTCTTGATCAAGTGCATTATTTTGAAGTTTTCCTTGGGTTATAATTAAGTACAATCTTTGAGGCCTATTTGCAAGATGAAGCATTTGTGTGTTTTAATTTTTTGTTGATTCTGTTTCGGTTTAGTTTTATTTTATATTGTCGTAGTTGCTCGAGGACTAGCAAAGTCTAAGTGTGGGGGAATTTGATAGGTGTCTATTTATGTATTACTTTTATATCAATTCGTCCATGTTTCTTTGCTATATTCCTTGGTATTTTTATGTTTTTGTGTGGTTTTGATGTTTGTAGGAGTTTTGGAGCAACTTGCACAAAAATGGAGTAAAACCCTTCATTTTCACCTCTGCTAGTCAGTGATCTTCTCGGATTTAATTGTATTGATATACAATGAACCCGACGACATGTTATATACCGTTGGAAAGCTCTCGAAGTCTATTTTCTGGAGAAATTTGCGGTTTATAATCCATTCAGTGTACCAAAAGTTGTAATCAAAACAGTGTGAGATGTATAGAAATATAATTCCACAAATCACTGTAGCATGTATAATACGGGGCACTGTAGCAGTTACTGTAGCAGAGTATTTAAACACATTTTAGGGTTTTATTTTCATAACTTGAAGAGGGGAAAACGTGGGAGGAGGCTGCATTTCTGGATTTCTCTCATCCCTTGGAGTTCTTGAAGGAGAAAGAAGATTTTGAAAGAGGAGGAACTACAATTCCAAGAAGATTCATCTACAAAGAAGATTTTCAAAGAATTTGCTAAGTTCTTTCTTTCCTTTTCAATTCTGGAATTTCTCTGTATTGTATTTGTTATTCTGATTGAATATGTGTAACTAAATCTGAATTGGTTGAGGGTGATTTCAAGCCCTTGATATGGATTTTGTGAGTTGATTGTGTAAGAAATTGTTATCCAATTCTCTAATTGAAGTTGCTTGTATTTTCCCATATCTAATGCTTATGATTGCTTACTGATTGTATTTGGAATGGCCAACTGAATATAATCTGTTGTTGTCTATTGCTAGATTAGAAATCTTGATCCGTAATTGTCATGAATTTCCAATCATTAGTAGCAAAATTGTGATCAGAGATTGCAATTGGAAAATACAACCTAGGTTAAATAATCCGAACTTGTGTGATTAGTGCTTAGATCAACCTATCTTTCTCATCGTAATGCTTCCATTGAATTAAACTCAGAGAGCTTGTTCTAGGTTGTTTAATGGATAGAGATTAAATAAAGAGCTTGTTTTATTTAACAACAAAGTAAGGAAAGATTGGATAACAGAGCTTGTTGTTATCTACGGTTGATAACTTCAATGCTGTAATTGGATTACAATTCTATGTTAATTCACAAATTCATATCTTGTGACAGAGAATGAACTCTTAACCAAGTGTCTCTCATTGATTTTTCACTCCATTTAACTTTGCTTTGTGTTATTCTTCATTTGCTTTCGTATTAAGTTTAGTTAATCAATCAACAAAACCCCCCTGTTTAGTTTATTATTGTTAGAAAATAACAAATTCAATTAGAATCAATCCTCGTGGGAACGATATCTACTTATCACTTTATTACTTGTGCGACTAGTATACTTGCTAGTTTCAAACGCATCAAGACTGTTGTGAAGAAGACAGAAGAAGCAAAGTTTTGGAAGATTGGAGAGAAAGATGAAACCAATTTGCATCATATGTAGATATTAAAGTGAAATTATAAATCGATCATTTTATCGCCATAAATCTCTCACCTTCTAAACTGTGGATCAAAGGTATAAAGTTATATGGATGATACTCGCCTAGAATAAGACGGTGATATGGAACCAAATTTTTTTATACAAAATCATGACAAATATCGAGTTACTGGACAAAATACACTTTGAATAATAATCATTGTTAAAGATATATTTGACAAGAGTGATGTTGATGCTGAAAATCTGTCGACCTTCAGCTCACCAGTGAGATTTGTTTTTGTTGTAGAGACTCGAGCTCAGTTAGAAGAATGGCGGAGTGTGCAGAGAAGGATGGGCAAGTGGAAAATTTTGGGTCATGTGTTCGTCAACATGGTCATGTATTTTGATCAATCGAGGCTCTAATGGTTCATACGATCCGTACATAAATAGAAAACAAATGGTCAGAGGCACTGGTGATGTCGGCGATAATCCTCTGACGCTCAAGTCAGGGATTATATATGGAATAAAATATCTAGTTGACCAGGAGGAGACGAGATAGAGATAGAGAGGGTTTCGAGATAGAGAAATTGTTGCTTCCCAAACCTTGATTTGTAGCCAAGGGCTATATTTATAGGAGAGCTTACTTACAGGTGGCAAGACGTATGGAGCTTGGTTGACATCATGCTACATGCAAGGGAGTTGGCAGTGGCACCTGGAGCCATAGGGACACCTGGACAGAGGCTTCGACGGAATCTAGTGCCTATAATATTTTATTAAATTTTATTAAACTTAGGAAATAATCATTGAACTCAGGAGGAGCAGCTCTTATTAAATACTTCTTCTGACATTGATGACTCTAATTTAGTAACTTGTGCTATGCAATATCTTTAGAGGTGAAATTGGAAGTTGTATCCTTCATCGACCAAGCAAGGCGCTTGTTGTATAATTATCTGGTCAGCCAAAAGGTCTCAATATTGGGAGTAAGGGTAAAGTCTTCATTGATCAGCTCTTGATGATGTGGCTTCAAATATTGATCTTATTGGTTATCCTAATTTTTCATCCAATAGCTAGCCCCCCAAGGTCTAAGGTAAGGCATTAGCATTTGGCTTGGAACTTGACTCTTTGAAGAATACATAGTTTTAAACACTATTCCATATGCATTATCAATGCATATTTTTGGGAATTAAGACCTTATCAGAGTTGGGTTGGTCAACCCAAACTATTGCTAGTTGGAGGGCAGTGGAGATCCAACAGTTAAATATCTTTTCCTTGAACCTTTTTTTTTTTTTTAAACATTGCTCACCCCACTTTGTTTCTATTGTCTTGTTTTTGTCTTGTTTGCCATTAGGGTCAGCCTTTCCAAAAGTAGATCACAATGTTGAGAGGAGTGTGGCCACCCATAAGGTTGCTAGCGACATTGACCCTAGACATTATATGATCCTGGCAAGAAGGTAGCTGCAAAGGTATCAAGAGAACAAGTTGCGCAAGATATATCTGGCCATAATAGAGCTACCAAAAGAAAAGCTTTGCCAGAAGGAACCATTGCTAACACTGGAGAAAATGGGGGTGATGAACGACCAGCTTCAGTTGACCAAGGTGGAGGTGATACTCTACCCCAAAAGAAGCATATCGGTCGGCTGACCATGTCTCAATCAGGTTTATCAAACCCAACCCTATGTTCAGGTGTCTCTGCATATAGTTCTCCATTGATTGCTTAAATGGTCTCTTAAGGAAAAGGTACAATTAACTTCAAAGTAGGGGAAGTTAGTACTGAGATGATACATGCAAAACCTACGTTTGTCAACCAGAACTTAAGCAAGATTACCTGATGCGTTCGAAACTAGCAAGTATACTAGTCGCACAAGTAATAAAGTGATAAGTAAGATATCGTTCCCACGAGGATTGATTCTAATTGAATTTGTTATTTTTCAGCAACAATAAATTAAATAAGGGGGTTTTTGTTGAATGATTAACTAAATGAACTAAGAATGCAAATGAAGAATAACAAAACAGAAAGTTAATTTGAGTGAAAAATCAATGAGAGAAATCTGGTTAAGGGATCATTCTCTACCACAAGATATGGATTTGCGAATTAATCGTAGAATTGTCATCCAATTACAGCATTGAAGTTATCAACCGTAGATAACAACAAGCTCTGTTATCCCAATCTTTCCTTACTTTGTTGTTAAATAAAATAGGCTCTGTACTTAATCTCTATCCATTAAACAACCTAGAACAAGCTCTCTAAATTTAATTCAATGGATGCATTATGAAAAGAAAGACAGGTTGATCTAAGCAATAAACACACAAGCTCGGATTATTTAACTTAGGTTATATTCTCCAATTGCAATCTCTGATCACAATTTTGCTACTAATGATTAGAAATTCAAGACAATTACGGATCAAGATTTCTAGTCTAGCAATAGACAATATCCAGATTATATTCAGTTGGCCACCCAAATACAATCCAGCAAGCAATCATAAGCATTAAACATGGGAAAATACAAGCAACTTCAATTAGAGAATTGGATAACAATTGCTTGCACAATCAATTCACAAAAACCATATCAAGGGCTTTGAAATCACCCTCAACCAATTCAGATTTAGTTACACATATTCAGATAGAATACAAATACAATAAAATATGGAGACATTCCAGAAAATGAGAGGGAAAGGAAACTTAGCAAATTTGATGAAATCTATTAGGATTTGTAGTTCTTCCTCTTTCCAAGCCTTCAATCTCCTTCAAGAACTCTAAGAGATGAGAGAAATCCAAAGATGCAGCCTCCTCCACGTTCTCCCCTCTTCCAGTTATCAAAATAAAACCCTAAAATGTGTTTAAATACTCTGCTACAGTGAATTGCTACAGTGTCCGTATTATACATGCTACAGTGACTTGTGGAATTATATTTCTATACATCTCACACTGTTTTGATTAGAACTTTTGGTACACTGAATGAATTTATAAACCGTAAATTTCTCCAGAAAATAGACTTTGAGAGCTTTCCAACGGTATATAATATGTCGTCGGGTTCATTGTATATCAATACAATAAATCCGAGAAGATCACTGACTAGCAGAGGTGAAAATGAAGGGTTTTACTCCATTTTTGTGCAAGTTGCTCCAAAACTCCTACAAACATCAAAACCACACAAAAACATAAAAATACCAAGGAATATAGCAAAGAAACATGGACGACTTGATATGAAAATGATATATAAATAGACACTTATCAAATTCCCCCACACTTAGACTTTGCTAGTCCCGAGCAACTACGACAATATGAAATAAAACTAAACCGAAACAGAATCAACAAAAAATTAAAACACACAAATGCTTCATCTTGCAAATAGGCCTCAAAGATTGTACTTAATTATAACCCAGGGAAAACTTCAAAATAATGCACTTGATCAAGAATTTTATCTTAAAGATTAGTTTCGCTTCATTTCAATTCCTCAAGTGTGTGTGTGTAGAGCCATTCTCACCTAATCACTTGTAACCCGTATGAGTTTATGCATAAAAATGAATCATATTTAATATTGAAGATGTGTGTATAAATGAACTCCATAGGCCTGCTTTTTAAGTCACTCTCCACTCATGTAGACATGCACAACACCAAGGATCAAGTAGGACTTTATTAAGCTTGTAACGTTTGGCTTGGGTGAAGGTATGATAAAGGATAATAATTTGGCTCAAATCCCCCACAAACACATAAATCATTCAAGACTATGTAGAGCTCAAGCCTATAACAAAACTTCATTTCAATTCACCAGGTTACTCCCCCAAACTTATTTAGAACACTCAATCTTTTTTTTTTTGCAGAAAACAAAAGAAAACTACACCCCCACACTTTGTTGTTTCATTCCTTTTAAGAAGAATTAAGGGTATAGATCTCTTATTCTTCTTCTTTTGTTCTTTTTTTTCTTTTTTTTTTATTACACTTCCCCTCCCCCACACTTAAACAACACATTGTCCTCAATGTGTAAGTACGTGGACGATAAGTACAGATTTGCTTTTTTTTTTTCTTTTTTTTTACAAACACAATAGGACTCACTTGCATGCTCATGACACATCCGCAGCCTCCTCTAACTTCCCAAAGAAACCAGAACATAGCCTTCAGAATTTAATTGTGAATGGAATCTACATCTCATATAGGTAAACGGGATAAACTGTTTGGAACAAATTTATTTGAGGTTAGGGAATCTTTTAGTGAGTTAACAAAGAAAAAGGCTTACAGAGGCTCAAAGGGGTAACTAGGGATCAATTTCAGTCAAGGTTGGCTATTAAGGCTCAACGGTCCAAAGATGGCCTAAATCATTTCCCCAATATTGCACAGTCTAGGATTTCGCCTCGAGTGACCATCAAACAAGTTCTAGAATTCATTGAAATCTGAAGAAACATTTAAATTACATAAACTTTCTCTAAGTGAACAAATAACTCAGTGATCATAGCTCAGTGCTCAATGTTGCGCAAGGAATCAAAAGCAAAGCGAAAACCAATAAACATTCAAGCACACAGATCCATGCATCATTTATCATTTTCCAAGAGTTATTCTTAATTCAATCATTATCTTATCATCGTCCCACAAAATGCAAGAAAAAGAGGTACGTGGTGTTGTTACACCTGAGTCAAGATTGTATATTTCAACAATCCTTAGGACTAGTAGCTCGCAGACTTAAGGTTTTCAGCCTATAAACCTTTATTATGAAGAACAAAACAAGAAACAAGACACTTCAAACAATATACAATAACAAACTACATTTATTTAGAGAGAATTGCGTTTCACGAGTTAAGAAACCCATATTCTGCCATTCTCAGGTTTTTGCACACATTTTTTTTTGAATCGAACCTGATAAAGTAAAAACAACATAACAACTCTAAATTCGCACTAAAACTACAACTCACTCTAAAATAACAACGTTCAACAGTCAGCAAACAAAAACAAGTTAGTTAGAATGGGTCTAAAAGTTTAGAAGTTAGCCTCCTTATTCAGCAGTAATGGATGAAGAGATCCAAATGCGTTTCAAGAGAACATGAACTTTTTAAGCCACCACTCTAAAAACCGAGATTAGAAAATATTAGCTGGGACGAAAGAAATAACTTGAAAAAGCTCAAAAGAAATGACATGAAAAATCTCAAATAAAAACACTAAAAAGAAAGTAAACAAAAACGAAGCAAACCAGCAAATAGAGATTACAGATGGAGGGTTAAATCCATTTGACGCCTTTTGTTGCCTTCTCCAAACCAATTTATATCCCTAAGCCATTGTTAATCAGCGAATAGACGAATTCTGTAATTTGTCAATTAACTACCCTGCAGTTGAAGCTTGGTAACCAGGATTTGCCTCGCTGACTATGAGATAAAATTTTTTTCTACATCTTGATCAAGAAAATACAACAAACCATCAAAAAAGTTATTGACATTTAACAAACCAATGGGTTTTTTATGGATGTTTAGCTGTGCCCAAAAGGTGATTTGAAATATCTCCTCTAATGTGCCATAACCACCGGGTAAAGCTATAAATGCATCGGACTTAACAACCATATGTGCAATACGATCATGCATGCTAGAGACTTGTAACTCTTCCCCGATTGTGTTGCCTACGATATCTCGTATAGCTAATGTTTTAGGGATAATGCCGAGAACTTTGCTCCCTCCTAGGGATGCAGCTGTCGACACACACCCCATTAACCCAAGACTGCCCCCTCCATAAATCAAATGAATACCCCTCGCAGCTAATGTCCTACCAAGATCAAGAGCTGCTGTTGTAAACTCTCAATCTTTACCAAATTGCGATCCACAAAATACGCATATATTTTGGAATCGCCGAATTGGTGTTTTCTCCATTTCTAAAAGTGCTCTAAACTTGTGCAAGACAATGATGTACGTTAGGTATTATGCGATTCAAGTGCAAGACAGGTTATAAAATGACATTTGAGAATATGCAAAATGGATGTATACACACGTAAAACTCTCAAATTTGATGACACATGGGGACATAATTTCGGTGGGGGATGCTCGATGCAGATTTATCGCCCCAAAATTTGAAAAAATGAGATATGCTTTCGGCGAGGTTTGACAAAACCTACACACTTGTCTCCCACGTGAAGCATGGAAATGGACATAGACTTTCGGTGGGGTTTGACAAAACCCCCACACTTGTCTCCCACGTGAAGCATAAAAAATGGAGATACACTTTCGGTGGAGGTTGACAAAACCTCCACACTTGTCTCCCACGTGTACTTATGCCATAGGGTAGTCATATGGTTTGTCAAAAAGAAAACTTGAAATTAAAACAAACAAAATCAACAAACAACAACAACACAAAAACAACATTGATAATCAGATCAAACGAAACAAGAAAAGAAATAAAATTCGACAACAACAACACACATTCAAATATACAAGTAGTTGTGATTGTGGCTCACATCTTCCTCTGGTTTTACGTCCAGTAACGGCTGA
The DNA here is from genome assembly GCA_013180625.2 of Boswellia sacra. NCBI lineage: Eukaryota > Viridiplantae > Streptophyta > Magnoliopsida > Sapindales > Burseraceae > Boswellia > Boswellia sacra. The sequence continues at coordinate 42,937 of SNVD02013995.1, read as the reverse complement.
AACGCCTTCTATGAGTCGGGGATTTGCTTCCCATCCAGTTTTCTTATAAACTGGCAAACAGGGTCGTTTTTAGTCAGATTCCCTAGACTATAACACTGCAATTCATCACGAAATTGTGTCCATAGATTAAGCAATTCACGCTGAACAAGTCCACAAGAATGTGACTCAAGAGTTAATAAAACATTATCCAGCGACTCATTACTCAGACCATTCTTAATAAATGACAGTTTATCTTCTCTATTTCTGGACACAAAACCTAATGAACGACAAGTCTGGTTACAATTCCATCTAGCACATTTATAACATACTTGTAACCTTTTCGCTCTTCGCCTCTTGGCGTAGTAGCTCTTTCCTAGACCAGGCATGTATTTTGCGAGATTAATGTCCGGCTCACCGAACAATCTTACCTTGGCTTCGATAAGCCATCGGATATCCGCAGGCACATTTAGGAGCATCAACGCCCAAAGTCTAGTCATCCGCACTTTATAAATTTTAAACACAGCATTTTGAGGAAGTGAAGGGAAATATTTACGAAGGTTCGACAGAAAGATATCGGCATCCATTGAAGAGGAGAAAAGAAGAGATATTACCGATAATGCGATCGAGTTTGTTTTTCTCCAAGATATGCACGTTTCAAACCTTTGGCGAATGACTTCAACTTCCGTTTGGATGTTTCCACAAGCTGCTGCACAAATGAGCTCAAAGCACAGAGTAATCAAATTAAACAAAAGAAAGGAAAAGAAAAGAGCAAAAACGAAACTAAAGACACATAAAAGAGATAACAACACAATAGCAAACAAAAGTCAAAAACAAGTAAAAAATATAAAAACAAATGAGACAGATGGCAAAGAGAGATAAAACCTGATCAATTTGATGGCCTATGAAAGGAATCTCCTCGAGACACAAAAATCGATTATTATTACCTCATTTTATTTTTCTTTTCTTTTTTTTTATTTTTCAAAAACATTGGGTTGCCTCCCAATAAGCGCTTGGTTTAACGTCCTCAGCCCGACGTTGGTTCCATCATGGGAGGGTCCAATCTCTGCTGTGCTTCACTAATGGGCTTGGATCCTTCTTCCAACAAGATAGGGTCCATGCATATGGCTGGGCCTTGGATGTTAGCAATCGTCCACCCAATAGCTATTTTGTGATCTGTAAGTATTCGGACGAGTTTCTCTTCTTGTATTCGTGCAAGGCCCATTTCTATTGTAACTCGCAAAGTATCATTCTCACCCAAGAATCCATGATTCAAATGATCTGGAAGAAGCTTAAGCTCCAAGGCAGGGGCTGTCATCACAGAAGGAAGAATTTTCTCATTAGATAAAGGAAATTGAATGTATGAAACATCATACCTATTTGTGGTTATTGCTATGGTCTCATCTAAGCTTGCCACAACTTCCTCCATTTCTTTGGACACTCGTATCAAAATTTCTGACTCCTTAGAATTTTCTGTCCCTATGTGCTCATTAATAGCTATATCCAATCCATTCTGTGAGTTAACTCAAAACATTGTTGTGGCAGAGAATCAACAACGTCAACTGCAAAAACAGAATGTAAGTCACTAGAGTACCTCATTGCCTTAAAGATATTGAAACATATCACCTTGCCATCAAACTCTATGATGAGAGTGTCATCACGAACATCAATCTTGGTTCTAACAGTTTTCGAGAATGGTCTCCCCATAAGAATCGGTGTTGGATTAGGAGATGTCTCATCCTCTATTTCAAGAACATAAAAGTCTACTGGGAAAAGCAATTGATTCATCTGCATAAGCACATCTTCCACAACTCTTTTGGTATATGCAATAAAACGATCAGCAATTTGAATGGTCATACCAATTTTCGCAAAAGGTCCAAGATTTAAAGAAGCATAAATAGAATATGGCATGGTGAACGTACCTGGATCTTTGCACTTTGGAGGAATTTTCCTTTGCAATACAGCTGAAACATCTTCCCCCACACTTACTTTCTCATTTCTTTTTAACTTTCTTTTCCTGGTGCATAACTCCTTGAGACATTTTGTATAATGAGGTACTTGCTCGATAGCATCCAGAAGTGATATATTTACCTCGATTTTGTGAGAAGTTTCCAGGATTTCTTGTTCTTGTTCCTCCTTCGATTTTGCAAATCTACTAGGAAAAAGTGGAGGAGAAACATATGAAGGAATGGGAGTTATAGGATTTACCTGAGAAGTCAGTGTTTTGTTCATGGTGGAAGTGGTGTCATCTCCTTCATCAGTTTGTGATTTCTTTGGCAGGACATCTAATTGCTCTCCATTTTGCAAAGTTATCGCACAAGAATTCTCTCTTGGATTGATCACCGTTTGACAAGATAATTCTTCTGAGCCTTGGCCCTCGAATTTGCTCATGCTAGTGGCCAATTGTCCCATTTGATTTGCCAGGTTTTGGATACTTGCCCCAGTTTCCTGCTGGAATTGCATTGTGTTAGTGGCAAGTGCATTAACAATGTCCTGGAGAGACATACCTGAGTTTTGTGAAGCTGGTTGCGGTGCTGGATGTGGCATTGGTGGTGGTTGCATTTGAAATGGTTGCTGCACTCTAGGTTGATTGAAACTTTGTGGCCGATTTGGTATCACATTTGGAGTGATTGGTTGATGATTCCAGTAACTGAAATTATGTTGATCTTCCCATCCAGCATTGTAAGTGCTAGAGAAAGGATCATACCATTGCCTCTTTTGTCCTGGAAATCCAACCATGGCATTGGCTTGTTCCATATATTCTTCTTGTAAAGTTGGATACATGTTGATTGGATGCTCCATCGTAGAATATATCCCATATTCATAAGATTTTTGCATATGTCCTACAGCCATGTTTTCCACAAGAGAAGTTAGCTCAGAAAGTTGTTGTTCAATGTTCGGAGTGCTTACCTCATTTATTCTCCATGGTAGTTGGGGCTCAAATCCGCCACTGAATTGATGGAAGTTTACTGCCATGTCGTCTAAAAAAACAAACAAAAATATGAATCAACAATGAAAACAAAATAACAAATCGATTAGAAAATCAATCCCCGGCAACGGCGCCAAAAACTTGATGCGTTCGAAACTAGCAAGTATACTAGTCGCACAAGTAATAAAGTGATAAGTAAGATATCGTTCCCACGAGGATTGATTCTAATTGAATTTGTTATTTTCCAGCAACAATAAACTAAACAGGGGGGTTTTTGTTGAATGATTAACTAAATGAAATAAGAATGCAAATAAAGAATAACAAAACAGAAAGTTAATTTGAATGAAAAATCAATGAGAGAAAGCTGGTTAAGGGATCCTTCTCTACCACAAGATATGGATTTGCAAATTAATCGTAGAATTGTCATCCAATTACAGCATTGAAGTTATCAACCGTAGATAACAACAAGCTCTGTTATCCCAATCTTTCCTTACTTTGTTGTTAAATAAAACAGGCTCTTTATTTAATCTCTATCCATTAAACAACCTAGAACAAGCTCTCTAAATTTAATTCAATGGATGCATTATGATAAGAAAGATAGGTTGATCTAAGCAATAAACACACAAGCTCGGATTATTTAACTTAGGTTATATTCTCCAATTGCAATCTCTGATCACAATTTTGCTACTAATGATTAGAAATTCAAGACAATTACGGATCAAGATTTCTAGTCTAGCAATAGACAATATCCAGATTATATTCAGTTGGCCACCCAAATACAATCCAGCAAGCAATCATAAGCATTAAACATGGGAAAATACAAGCAACTTCAATTAGAGAATTGGATAACAATTCCTTGCACAATCAATTCACAAAAACCATATCAAGGGCTTTGAAATCACCCTCAACCAATTCAGATTTAGTTACACATATTCAGATAGAATACAAATACAATACAATATGGAGACATTCCAGAAAATGAAAGGGAAAGGGAAAACTTAGCAAATTTGATGAAATCTCTTAGGATTTGTAGTTCTTCCTCTTTCCAAGCCTTCAATCTCCTTCAAGAACTCCAAGAGATGAGAGAAATCCAAAGATGCAGCCTCCTCCACGTTCTCCCCTCTTCAAGTTATGAAAATAAAACCCTAAAATGTGTTTAAATACTCTGCTACAGTGACTTGCTACAGTGCCCCGTATTATACATGCTACAGTGATTTGTGGAATTACATTTCTATACTTCTCACACTGTTTTGATTACAACTTTTGGTACACTGAATGGATTTATAAACCGTAAATTTCTCCAGAAAATAGACTTCGAGAGCTTTCCAACGGTATATAATATGTCATCGGGTTCATTGTATATCAATACAATTAAATCAGAGAAGATGGTTGACTAGCAGAGGTGAAAATGAAGGGTTTTACTCCATTTTTGTGCAACTTGCTCCAAAACTCCTACAAACATCAAAACCACACAAAAACATAAAAATACCAAGGAATATAGCAAAGAAACATGGACGAATTGATATGAAAATGATATATAAATAGACACTTATCATTACCTCCTCTAGAGCTTCCACAAAACCTAATCTCACAGTAAAAAGGTTTGAAAAGGTAAAACATTTATTTCATTTAATTAGTCGATCAGAAAAATTCATAACCAAGAAATTTGCCCAACAGGTCGACCAATAATCAAGGCATAAGGCGTACAACCAAGCTCAAGAGTTGATAATGAAGGTTTGTAGCTTTCTTCTTTTTACTTCATGTACACCTTCCATAATTCTTCTAATAATTAGACCTTTGTTTGTTAGGCAAGCTACATATTGGAGCACAACCAGAAGGATGCTCATGATTGCTTTTCCAAGGTTGAAAAGACTGACAAAGAAGCTGGTGCTTTGGCTTTGACTTATCTTGGATGAGACTCGATGACAAGGATATAGAGAAAGAGAAAGGCATGGCTATTGAAGACTAAAGCTCGACCCTTCTTGTGACCCACTTAGCCACATATATGGAAGCATATCAATTTCATGCACTAAGGTGGTCGACAACACCAAATTGGTGGGCGATGCTGACAACATTCACAAGGTCGACGAGGCCAACAGGTGAGTGTTACAAGCAAAATCAATAAGACAAATAGTATTGGTATTATACATGAGACTAACAACATGAATGAAACTGATATTGCAAGTAAAGTTGCTGATATAATCAGTTTTGACGATGTAGAGAAAGGTGTTAACACCAATGAAACCAACGATGTTGAGAAGGCTATCGATGTTAGTGGAGTTGATGGTATGAACAATGTTGCTAATACAAGTGAGGTCAACCACAAAGATGAAGCTAATGACAAGATCACAACCGATGATATGGGCCAGGTGCATGTTACAAATGAAGCTGATGATACTTATAGAGTTGAAGGGATTGAGAAAATTAATGGTACTTATAAAGCTAGTGGTACCAATAATATTTGTGGCAGATTTTGGGTTGACAAGGAGATTTGATCTTCTATCATTGTAATGACTCATCTTCTTTCTTTTGACTATTTCAAAGAATATGACTTTATGTTGTTATGCTTAGAGAATTAAACTCATAAAATATAGCTTCATCATTTATTTGAATTTTGTTTGGAGTACTCTAGTTGCTCTTGTACCTTTATATTCACCTCACATCTCTATCTATTCCCAGATAAGAGCCAAGTTGACCAGAGGGTAGATAAATTCGCATACTTTAGATGATGTGCACCTATTAGTTAAGTTGTATCTCAAACGGTGATCTTGAATAGAGAGATTTTGATCGACCAAGCGTACCAACTTAAATATCTTTCTCAACAATTTATTCACATATTGAATAGTCGCACTGTAGGCACCAAATGATGATCCATTATGCTAGCATTCTAGGTGGTGATCACATATAACGGCCTTAGTCGACTAGATGCGTTACATGGAAAGTCTCATATGACGAGCTGTTCATATATAAAGTAGCCTCACCTTTGATGAATATTACAATGGTGAAAATATAAGACAATTATACCTTAGGCATCAGATGCCTTATGATTGCGCCAACATTACAAATGGAGATAACAAATAGAGGCCTTGGTTGACCATATGCATTGGAGTAAATATCCCTCATGGTGATGGTGATTTTTTTTTTAAAATATAAGGGAGCTATACGTTAGGCACCAAATGCCTATCCATCGTATTAGCACTTCAAGTGGTGATCATATATAATGGTCATAATCGACCAGATACACAACAACGAAAACCTCATACGGTGAATCATTCAAATAGAAGGTAAATTTACCTTAGACAAATCTTACAACGGTGAAAATATACAACGGTTATATCTTAGGCATCACATGCCCTGTGGCTGTTCCAACATTTCAAATTTAGAAAATAAACCAATATTTTGGTCGACCCATCACGTTAAGCTAAGAATCTTTCCTAATGAATTTGGGTAATAGTACCTCAGGCACAAGATCACCTTTTCAGTTGAGGCATCACGTGCCCATGATTGCTCAAGCACTTTAAATGAAGAAAATAAGTAAAGGTCCTGGTCAACCTATCACGTTGTGTTAGAAATTTTCTTGGTGAATTCAGATAATAGTAACTCAGGCACCGAATTACCGCTCCTAGTGAGGCACCAGTTTGCCTTGCCTGGTAAATTTGGGAAATAGTATCTTGGGCACCAGTTCGCGTTTTAAGTTGAGGCATTATGTGCCCATGATTGCACTAGCATTTCAAGTGGATAAAAAAACCAAGGTCCTGGTTGGCCTATTATATTATGCTAGGCCTTAAAAATTTTTATGGAGATCCAAACACACCAAATGGAGAATCATCAACTTTTGAAGGAGATATATCCATCACAGATGTAATAAGGCACATATGCTTCAAGAATTACTTGATGTACTTGTTGAAGTGTAAAACAAAGATACATAAACATATTTCATCTTCATTTTTGATAAAGCAATAAGACTTATTGAGTTCATAGGGAGGAAGCAACCTCTATTGTCATTTTTGGGTAGTTTTTATTGATGAATAGAAACACCAACTCTTTTGTTGAAGATCCAGTAGGTGCAAGTTATGATCTCTTGGTCTAGACTAAAGATTGGAATAGTTTCTTCAACTGGTTGATCAAGAATAACTTCTTCAACTGGTTGACCACTATCATCCTTTACATTCGGATTTTAAATCAGGAGATTCTCCTAAACTTATCCATTTGTAAAAATAACATAGCAGGTTCTTTGTTACCTCTTGTTCACCTCGTATAACTCCTACCTCTTCTTTAGTAAGAAATTTCATTGTCAAGTGATTGATAGAGATTGTTGCCTTAAAGTTGATTAGAGCTAGTCAACCAAGAATAACATTATAAGCACTAGGAAAATCTACCACTAAGAAATTCACAAAAGTGGCTTTCTTATGAAGACCATCTTTTGCTATTGCTGGTAACTAAATTGAAGCAACGGGTGTCACACGATCTTCTCTAAATCCCTTCGAAGAGGTTTCATTAGGTTAAAGCTGGTCTTTAGACATTTCCATGCAAGTGAAAGCTTCCAAAAATAGTATATCTACAGAACTCCCGGTATCCACTAACACTCATTTTATACCAAGATTTTGGCAATTGCCATGGTTACTACCAAGGTGTCATCATGAGGAGAAACCACACCTTTGGCGTCTTCTTTAGTGAAAAGTAATGGAGCATAGAAGATGCGAGGTTGTTTCATTGCCCTGTTGACATATCAACCTCTAGGGCTTTTGCACACCTTCTAACCTTCATGAGCCTTCAAGGCGCGATTTGAATTTCATTTGAATTTCCTCTAATACCGAGTCCCCCAATAATTGTATCAATGGTGGCTATCTTTTTCTCAATCGACCTAATATGGTTCCCTTGCTCTGGTTGATTGGGGAGTAATAACAGAGATGATCAAATTTCAAAGGCTTAGGATGAGTCAGCAAATTCTTGTCCTTGATAGCATTAAAGATCTCACCACGAGTGGTGTTTAATAGAGTACCTTGGAGATATTGGACCTTTGCTGTTTTACTCGCCCTGGCAATAGTTTGTGCTTCCCTTAGTCGACTACGATGATCAATTATTGAAGGTCTCTAATTGTCATTTCTATTTTTTTTCTGTTAAATGACTATGATCATGATAGGCTTCATTTTCTAACACTTTGTGTCTGCGTCAACCAAAATTATGCGATCCTTTCTTCCTATAACCATGGTGCTAACTCGCACCTGCTCCACCCACAAGCTAGTCCACCATGCGATTGACCAGGAGCTTTTTTATCATTTGTCAAGATCTCATCAACATCAACATGGAAAGAATTTTTTCACTTGTGTAGGTTAAGTTCCCATTTGAGCACTTTGTTGATTTACAAGCCTCAGTTGTTCTTGGATAACAACTGCATCTCGTTGTCATAACCTTTTCCCTTTCATAGGTCTTGACCCCTCTTGGTCACTATGGAGATCCTCAACGAGGACATGCCCTTGTGATGGGTTTTTCATGGTGATATATATGGCTTTTTGTCAAAGTTTCCACAAATGGCACCAATTGTTGATGCTGAAAATCTGTCGACTTCCAGCTCACTAATAAAATTTGTATTTGTTGTGGAGAACCTAACTCAGCTAGAAGGCAATGGTGGAGTGTGCATAGAAGGATAGGAAAGTGAAAAATTTTGGGTCACGTGTTTGTCAACATGGTAGTTGTATTTTGATCAACCGAGGCTCTAATAGTTCATATGATCTGCACACAAATAGAAGATAAAGGGTCAGAGGCGTCGGCGGTGTCGGCCATAATCTTCTGACGCTCAAGTCAGGGGACATATATGGAATAAAATATCTACAAGACTGGGGGGAGATGAGATAGAGAGAGAGAGAGAAAGAGAAAGAGAGAGAGAGAGAGAGAAATTGTTGCTCCCCCAAACCTTGATTTGTAACCAAGGGCTATATTTATAGGAGAGTTTTTTTTTTTTTTGTAACCGAGGTGTTCGGACCAGCTTACGAGCACCACAACTAATTTTCGGGGTAGACTAGTGCGACCACAACCCACTGTCACGATCTTCCGCTTACCTCATGGGGAAAGGCCATTGTGAAGAGTCAAACTTAGGACTTCACCGCTTGGCTTTATCAACTCCCTCCTAGGCCGCCCTTACCACTTGAACCAACCCATTGTGGTGCATGGAGCTTGATTGACACCATGCTGCATGCAAGGGAGTTGGCAGTAGCACCTGGAGCCATAGGGACACCTAGAGAGAGGCTTCGATGAAATCTAGTGTCGCTAATATTTTATTAAATTTTATTGAACTTGGGAACAATCATCGAACTTAGAAGGAGCAGCTCTTATTAAATACTTCTTTTGACATTGACTACTCTAATTTAATAACTTGTGCTATGCAATATCTTTGGAGGTGAAATTAGAAGTTGTATCCTTCGTCGACCAAGCAAGGCGCTTGTTATATAATTATCTGATCAACCAAAAGGTCTCAATATTGGAAGTAAGGGTAAAGTCTTCGTCGAACTCTTGATGTTGTGGTTTCAAATACTGATCTTATTGGTTGTCCTAATTTTTCATCCAACAAGTGAGTCTCAATTAAAGGGTGAACTAGACCCACAGGCGAAAAACCATGAATTGGCCTCTATCTCGTAAATTTCATCCAGCTACATGTTTAACGGAGTGTAACTTCCTATATGACCTTTGGAGAGATGATATAATTTGCTGATCGTTTCATAAAATGTGGCGTATTTGTAATTTACAGTTGAAGCTACTTGCATTAAAGGGAAATTTGTACAAGTCCACCTCCTTTTGTGCTGTGTTGGGTCGAAACCCATGCAAATCAAGAAAAACTCTATGCGTGTGATTTGGGCTCGGTGAGCTTTGTTTCATGTTTCAGAAAAGGGCTGATGCTCTGCTCATGCCATATAATTAATGAACTGGGCGGTGAATTATCTTTGCTGAATGTTCCCTTGAATCTTTCTTGAGCTTATTTGGCTATATATATATGTATGTCTCACACATTGATTCATAATTGCATGAGTTGAACCGTCAGATACAAGAAAGTCATTTTATATAAGTTCTACGGAAACATCAGACTCTGTGCAGCTAATTAAAGAATCATATTGGATCCACAAAAATGATGTCGACCCCCTCAACCTCAAGGACTTTTTGGGGAAACTACATAACCCCTATCCAATAAGGATTCTGGGGCCACAACCATTTGCCAACTCTACTCTTCTCATGTTGTATACACTTTCATTAGTTATATTTGTTGTTTTATCCTACAATAGAAAATCCAAATCGTGCTGGGCTAACAAATAATTGACTTCGACTTACCATAACTTGAAATCAAAATTTTCCCTTGTATTTCTTCACATTGAATGGCATTTTCAAATGGGATCGATCCTTTCACTTACTTTGATGTTGTCCGTTATGAAATTTAGACTTTATATTAACTCCAATTTAATTTAGCTCACACATTGCTCTTCTACTTGTTTGTGACAGATAGATAAAAATCTAATTTAGATTTTTTTTTTTTGTAAAAATGCTAAGAGAGATGAAATCCTAGAGCACCAATAAGGAATTTTCATTGATGTCGAAGTCTTATTTTCATACGACACACTGACTCTTAATTTGGTAAGCCCACAACTTCTTCTTCTTCTTCTTCTTCTTCTTCTTCTTCTTGCAACTGAAAGGCCCACAAATTTAGTTTTTTTTTTATGAGTTAAATAACCATAAATGATACCATCTTGTAAATTCAAGTAATGAATCTAATGATTATGAATTGCTAAAATTACATATCTTTATTCTTCATTTACACTATGTTAAAAAGAAAACAGAAAAAAGAAATTCCAATAATTTATCAAATTAAAAATTGGCGTTAATAAAGATTCCTATTTCATTTTGATGAATTCAAGAAGTTGTAATGAGTTTTATTCAAACCTCCTTTTTTTAAAAATTTTTTTTTTTAATAATCTAAACAATTTGTCAAGTTGTTACTCAACCCCTTGCTAATTGCTATGCTTCCTTGGTTGTATAGCAATACTTGACACACCATGGTTGAGTAACCCATATATATATATATATGTACACACACACACACACACTTGCAAGATGTTGTACTCAGTTATGCTACCTATGTTACAGGCAGTGCAAGGCAAGGCAGGCTGCAGTGGTCAAGGACAAGAGGGAGAAGCAGCAGAAGGTACTCTTTATCATCATTATTGTTTGACGTTTTAAAGGCGCTGATTATTTTGGCTTGTTTGATCTTTTTGGTACAACAGGATAAGCGCTTGATATTGACAATGGAGGACCTCTCAAAGGCACTGCATGAGGTAAGCTCTGAAGTGCATTAACTCTTTTTGGTTCAAGGGTCAAATTTCTCTGTTAGCCTAGTTGAAATTTTGTAATATTTGCGAAGAACTTGAGATTTAAGAATCTTTTATTTCTCGTTTGTCCCATATGCCAAACTTCGTTCATATTTCAGCTTGACCACTCAATGTGATATGATTTTTAAAGATATAAGGGGAGGATTGCATCATACTTAACATAAATTGAGCTATATAATTGATTTGTCTATTTTCTTTTCTCTTTTTCCTACAATAATCATATTCATACTACTTGTGGGATGCTTAAGATTGTTTACCCTAGGGGTGATGCATGCAGCTGATTTCTGGAAGAGGTTGTAGCTACCTTCTGAATATGAAAATCTCTAAAAGCTGTTAAATCAAGTTAATCATATATAGAATAAGACACATGTTGTTTCAAATTTATGGATAGATATTTCATTTTCTATGATGGTTTATTTGACATTAAGAATGTCAGTTGCAGCCGGCCAAGGGCATATACAGAATGTTCTTGGATTGAAATGGTTTTGTTTGCTTTAGGAATAGGAGATCTAAATAGTACCAAGTCGTTCAATTGTCCTGGTTTGGTGGTTACCTAAGATATTCGAAAAGTTATCATTTCTTTTAAGCATAATGTGAACTAATTGCAATTCTTTTTTGAATTGCATTATGCTTATTGATTTTATTCCCTTCGCTGCTTATATCTGAATTTTTCAATTGTTATCATTGAATGAGCAGCACGGTGTTAATGTGAAGCACCAGGAGTATTTTGCCGATAGCCCATCAACCGGGACGGATCCTGCTGCAAGAGATGAATGAGCCAGAGCTGAAATTGTAAAACAATTTTTTTTTTCGGTGGCATCACGTTTAGAGATCTCTACTATTATTGCTTTGCTGGTTGGTGGCCCTTCTTCATCTTGTTTGATTTAAGACCGTTAATCTAGTCTAGTTGACTAGAAATCTTGTAAATTAAGTCCATATATTAAGTTAATGTCTTGCTAATTCAGAGGCAATATCTTTTTCTTACTTTATCTTCGCCATAAATTTTGTTTGCCATTACATTATATTTTGATAATGCCGATATCAAAGTTCACAATGTTGTGAGTCATTAATAATTAGGTTAACTCGTTGGTAATACTTGAAACCATTAATGGCATTGTTGGGAAGAGAAAGAACTGCGATAATGGAGACGAACTAAATCAGCAATTGAAAAATGGACAAACTTTTAAAAATTTCAGATGTTATATATGGCATCAAATTTAATAACAAAGCTGTTAAAGAAAAGGAAATAAAGAATATTAATATGAAAAATCAATTTTTATTTTTATTGTTACAAAGTTTGTCAGTCTTGGATAAGTTAGCTGATGGGCTTGTGTTTAGTGACTGAATCAGGCTTGCATCTGTGTGACCCATTTCATGGCCCAACCGTACACTAATGGGAATTTCTAATTTGAGTTATCTACAACCAAAATAATATTCTATGCGCTCAGTAATTCTTTAAATACATCTAAAAATTAAATTTTGATGAATTAAACTTCTTTCATCTTATCTTTGTAATTTTAAAAGTATTCCTAAAATAAATTTAATATATTAATACTTTACTAAAAAGTTAATACTAGAAATTAAAAAATATATATTTTTCATAAGCTTATTTTATTTATAAAAGATTTTATTAAAAAAAGTATCTAATCAACTTTGTAGATTTTTGTTTTTACTATCTTTTAAATTAAATTAAGAATGATCTACCTAATTTGCTTAGTTATACAAAGTTACTTGTGAATTATTTGAAGATTAATATAATCAACATTAAATTAATAAATACTAAAGGTGTTAGAGATAAAAGATTTAAAACAAACATTTACATCATGAGTTATAAAATTTATTTTGAGATTAATTTGATAACTTACAAATATAATAAAAACAAGAGTTACAACACTTATTATTTGTAACGTTTATGTTCTTATTAAGAACTTATGACTTGAGAGTTACAAGAATTAATTTGTAATTTACCTAAGCTATGAGATTATTATATAATAGAATCTCATGGTTCTAACTTTGGAGTGAGAATATACTTTAACTATTTTCTATGTCTTGAGCAACCGCTACATATGGAGACATATTATTTTCTTCCGGTGATCGTGTTCACCGAGAAGATAGGCTGTAAGCACTGGATTGTATCTTGAAGCCCTTGAGTACTGATATGATCCGCACGAGGGGAGGACTCTTTGGCTTTAGGACAATGCCTTTAACATACTTCCCAAATGCTCAAGCTTTACATTTCTCATCTCTTTTCTGCTTTAGATATGGTATTTAACTTTCTATATTATTGTTTCTATATTATTGTTTTTGATGATATTATTGTTGTTTTATTTATTATATTTAAATTTATGATATATATTCTCAATAATTTAAAGCCAAAGAGAGTCTCATATATTTTATTGTTTGTCTCAATGGCATCTTGATTTATTATTGGTAGTACTTTATTAAAACAAAAAACTAAAATATGTTTAATTCATGTTTTGTTTATCATATGACATTATTGTATTCATTTGCCTTTGTAGAGATGTTCATCTTGGTATGTATATTTTAATTATTCTAAAAGTTGTTCTTGTTTGACTACAATATGGTTAATATATAAATTGTGTTTTGTATTTATATTGCAAATATACTTGTATGTATAAAATTGTTTTAGTTTTTGCAAAAATATATCAAGTGCTACACATGTAAGATCTTAGAGTTTAATATTAATTCATTTACTGGTGTAAAATTGCAGAGATGACACATTTCATGATCAAGTTATAAGCTTGAGTGAGCAAATAATGTATGGTGCAATGTTTTCCTTTTTATTGCTTATGTTTTTCTTAAAATGTAGATGTATAATGCTTCTTATCTAATCTATTTTAATGAAATATAAAGGCATGATGATTAGTTATTTGTATGTTGTGAGTACATACTGTAAATTATATTTATTGAATTATTATTGACTATGATTATGGGTAAAATTTTATCATCTATGATTAACATGTAAACAAAAATTGAAATGCATCTTTATCGTATTTTAGTACATGTTACATGTAGCTAGAAGGAAAAAATGTCTTATATTTTAGAATCTCTCAAATATGTGGCTATTTTATATATTTTGTTATGTATTTATTAACAGAATTTTAATGTTATAAAATTCTTAAACATAAAAGTTGTAGTTGAAGCAGTTTGGACTGAATTGATCGGTAGCATACTTTCCAACAACTACCTTGTAAGTATAATACCTTAAAATGTCAAATAGGTAATATACATATTCTTATTATTGCTTCTTATCTAATCTATCATGAAGCTATTTTATAAAATTGTTGACATTGAATGGGGTCAATATCTATGGCACTAAACAATTTCACAGAAATTCCAACAATAATCAACATTTTCAAGGAAATTCAAGTAATAATCAGCCTTTCCATTCTCAAATTCGCCTTACTCAGTCCTCATTCAATGTCAACAATTTTAATCATTATGGTAGCAGCCTTCATCACTCTCCTCAACAATCATGGAGGCCAAACTTCAACTCTGGATATTCAAAACCAGTGTGCCAACTATGTGATAAGATCAGTCACACCGCCAAGGTGTGTCATTCTCGTCTGAAGTCCATATATACTCCTAGCTGGCCTCAAGCGAATTTCACGGCCTCTGATCAATCTAAAAATAATAGGAATTGGGTCATAGACACGGGTGCTTCTCACCATATTACATCCGGCTTACAAAACTTGTCTGTGCACTCAGAAAATGCTGTAATTAAGATATCACGGTTGGAGACGGTAATGGTATTCCTATTTCTCATATCGGTTCTACCATGCTTAATTCTTCAAATATTTGTTTTACACTGAACAATGTTTTATGTGCACCTAATATTAAAAAGAATCTTCTATTTGTATCTCAATTTTGTAAACAAAATGGTGCATCAATTGAATTCTTTCCTAACTCTTTTATTGTGAAGGATTCGAGCACGGGGGCATTCTTGGTCCGAGGCTGGAGTAAGGACAACGTATATGAGTGGTCGTCGTCATCATCATCACCTCAAAGCTCTTATCCTATTGCCTTCACAACCACTACTACTGTCTCATCTGATATTTGGCATCGTCGTCTTGGCCACTCGTCTATGTTAGTTCAACAAAAAGTAATGTTCAATTACTCTCTTCCCTTGTCTCATTTTGTCAAATCTCATTGTGACTCCTGTCTTTGTAATAAAAGTCACAAACTTTCTTTTGGTCTTTCATCTATGTCATGTAATTCTCCTTTAGAAATTATATATACAGATGCATGGGGGCCATGTCCAATAAATTCTTTTGACAATTTCTGATATTATATTATCTTTGTTGATTATTTTACTAAATATACTTGGTTTTATCCAATAAGAAAAAAATCTAATATTCTTTCTATTTTCTCTTGTTACAAAAAATTAGTTGAAAATTTCTTCCAAACCACCATTAAAACCATATACTCTGATGGAGGTGGTAAATATCAAGGCTTGGCGCACCAACTATCCAACTTTGGTATTCAACATCTTAAATCACCACCATACACCCCTCAATTAGTAGGCTTAGCATAATGCAAACATCGCCATATAGTGGAGACTGGTCTCACTCTTCTTCACCAAGCTTCCTGACCACTAAAATTTTGGTCTTTTGCATTTCAAGCTGCTACTTATCTTATCAATAGGTTACCTACTCCAATCTTGAAATTTCAATCACCATTTGAAAAGCTTTTTAATAAGCACCCGAATTACCACAAACTTAAAGTTTTTGGTTGCTTATGTTATCCATGGCTTCGTCCCTACACCTTTCATAAACTTGAGCTCAAATCCAAACCTTGTGTGTTTCTTGGTTACTCCCTCACACACAACTCATATATTTGCCTAGATCCTCCCACAAACAAGTGTTTTATTTCTCGTTATGTCAAATTTATAGAGTCTACTTTTCATTTTCAACATATGTCTCTATCTGATTCTCGTTCTACCAATGATTCCTTGTCAAAATGGTAACTCATTCCTACTAGTTCTAGAAACATATCTTCACCTGACTTACCTTTCTCCACTTCACAACTTCCTACTAATACTTTGACTATTTTGGAAGATACTTACTTAACACAATCCACATCTTCCCCACATTTAACTTGTTCTCCACATGCTTTTGAGTCTAGTGATGACATGAAGACCACTCATTCTATGCAATCGCCTTCCACGACCTCTACTAATGATGCTACGTCCTCTAGTCCTTCACAGGTACGTATACACTCTCCTACCTCATTGAATCATAATCCTTTATCTGAACCTCAAATGGTCACTCGCTCAAAACATAATATTTTCAAACCCCGTAAAGTTCTTGACCTTCACACCACCATTTCAACTTCCTTCGATAACTTTGAACCTACTACCTACCTGGAAGCTCAAAAATTTGCTCATTGGTGTAAAGCCATGAGTGAAGAATATGATGCACTCATAAAAAATTCAACATGGACCCTTGTTCCCTCCCACCACACACAAAATATTGTTGGGTGTAAATGGATATTTAAGATTAAGCAGAACCCAGATGGATTAGTTGCACGTTATAAAGCTCATCTTGTTGCCAAAGGGTTTCATCAAAGACATGGTGTTGATTTTACTGACACATTTAGTCCAGTTGTCGAGCCGATGACAGTTTGCCTAATCTTAAGTCTTGCTGTCTCAAAAAGTTGGCAATTACGACAATTGGATGCGAATAATGCTTTTTTGCAGGGCTCACTTTCAGATAATGTCTTCATGCAACAACCACCAGGATTTGTAAATCAACAGTTTCCTCATCATGTGTGCAAACTACAAAAAGCAATTTATGGTCTTCGTCAAGCACCGAGAGCTTGGTATCATGAGTTGAAATCTTTTCTGCTTCTTCATGGTTTCATGAATTCAAAATCTGATAGCTTTCTCTTTATTTTTTCTCGTGGCCAGATTCTTATATATTTGTTGGTGTATGTTGACGACATTATCATCACCAGAAACCATCAGTCTTCCATCGAGCTATTTATAAAAACTATGGCTTAACGGTTCTCTCTTAAAGATCTTAGATCCCTTGGTTATTTTCTTGGCATTGAGGCCACTTATACTCCACATGGTTTGTTTCTATCTCAGCAAAAGTATATCAATGATCTTTTATTGAAACATAAAATGCATGAAGCCAATGCAGTTGTTATGCCTCTTTCTCCCACCGCTACACTTAAACTTCATGACGGCAGCCCTGCAGCAAATGAAACACAATATCAGCAAGTTATTGGTTATTTGCAATATCTGTCTTTCACCCGTCCTGACATCTTATTTGATATTAATAAACTTTCTCAGTTTATGCATTGCCCCATCCTCAATTCATTGGTCTGTAGTTAAACGGCTTTTGTGCTATCTCAAAGGCACCAGTCAGCTTGGACTTTTACTTCAGAAACAATCATTTTCTAGTCTTCATGCCTTTACTGATTCTGATTGGGCAGGAAATCTTGATGATCGCACGTCCACTTCTGCATATGTTATTTTCATTGGTGGATATCCAATCAGTTGGCACTCCAAAAAGCAAAGGACAGTTGCTTGTTCTTCAACAGAGGCTGAATATCGAGCCATTGCCTCTACAACAGCTAAGTTAAATTGGATTACAAATCTTCTTCAAGAATTAAAAGTTCAGTTGCACCCCACTCCAACGATCTACTGTGATAAAAAAAGAATAAGGAAAATGAGGATCGTTGTAGGGCTTGCTAAAGCTACATAGGCTCTGATAACACAAAAGAGTTTAGAGAAACTAAAGAATATTGTTCTCTTGTGTTTTCATTAGCTTGTGTATAGTCTTTACATACACAAATACACCAATCAAATCCTTGATTTTAGTCCTATAATTGTAGACAAATCAAAGGAATAAAATTATATCAAATCCTTGATTTCAGTCCCATAATTGTGGACAAATCAAAGGAATAAAATCAGAATTTAATACAATAGAATCATACATATACAGAAAATCAATAACAGATATTTAGCCATTGATTGCTTCCCAAGATTGCTCTTTATTGTATGATTCCATTGTATTAAATTCTAATTTTTTTCTTTTAATTTGTCCACAATTATAGGATTAAAATCAAGGATTTGATTGCTGTAGTTATGTATATAAAGATCATACACAAGCTAATGAAAACACAAGAGGACAATATTCTTTAGTTTCTTTAAACTCTTTTAGGTAGAATTATGTTATCCTATATTTTGAATTGTTAATTATAATAGAACCTTTATTGAAATTATATAATTTTTAAATGATATATTTTAAATATTATGACCTGGTTTTGGGGAGGGTTGGGCATAGAAATATTCTTTATAAATGAGGATGACGATGGTAAATATTATTCGTTGGGGATGGAGATGAAGACGAAGAGGGGATAGTTTTTATGAATGGAGATGGAGATTTTCTTTATTAACGGAGATGGGGATGGAGATGGCAATCCCCGCCTCAGCCCGCCCCCACTGTCAGCCTAGCGATACTAGCATTGCTTATAGAAAGAGAAAAAATGCAAATTATAATACAGGTTGGCGAGACACATGATTTTGGTAGGACTAACATTGATTGATAATGAAGGAGAAAGTGACAAATTTGGCTACATTCATTACATGTGCCACTCCCACCTTTCACTCACTCACTCAACTTTGTCGTGGCACACTCAAACTCACGTGATCATTTTTAATTAAATCTTCTTAGATTCATGATAATTCATAATTTATTTCATCTCCTATTTAGATAAAAAAATAAATTATTTATTTACAAACGAATGTTGAGATCTCACCACGTCAGCCAAGAACCAAATCAGATTGTACCTTCTCATCACATCACAGTCGCCTTTACTAACGAGAATAATTGATGCTATTTGCTTTACCACCACTTTTTACCTGAAGAATCATGCTTTTAGATGAATAAATCTTGTTTAAAATTCAAGAAATATTCTGATTTTTGTATATATTTTCATTGGGCTAATACCACAAATTATGCCTGGAATTTGAGAAGTTCTGAAGCGGAAAGGTGTAACTTTGTAAAAGAGAAGGTAGGAGGTTTCACATCGATTTTCAAAACCAAATGAGGGCTGAAAAATGCCTACAGAAAGGACTTTTTGAGTTGAATGACTGCTTCTTTAATTGATTAAACAATAAAAAAAGGATTCGATTAATTTTTTTTTAAAACGCTTCCTTTAATTTGATTACTTTCATATTTTATCCTAATATTATTGGATGACAAGCATTCACAATAATAAGAAATTACAACAATAATATGACATCCATATTTTAAACATTATGTTGCACGAGAGTAGTCCTGTAGTTATGTTACATGCATAAAATTAAGGTACTTAAGACTAGCTGCACCAAAAAAAAAAAATTATTTTCATACTTTTCTCATGGCACCAACTATTACTATCGTAAATAATTAAAGTTCTATTTGATTAATTAATAAATATTCACAAATAATTTTATATACCTAACTCAATTAAATAAATCATGTGTAAATTAATTAAAAATAATAAAAATATACTTTATCAAAGATTTTTTTTATATATTATAATAATTGTTTCATTAAGTATTATAATTTTTAGATTATAAAATTAAAAACAAAAATAATTTATCGAATATTTAATCAGTCGTCATTCAAATAAAATGAAAATAATCGTTAACTAGGATTGCACGTATCTCTTCGTACGTGGCAAGACATCGATACAGGACGACCAGGAACTAGCAATGCACGGGCAGGCACCCGATCGTAAACTCTGGAGCGAAAAATCCATTATTATGATAAACGAGAGGCCGTGTCCGTTAGCACATAATAGTTTTTCCTTTTCTTTTTTATTATCACAATCACAATCACACTCTCCCACTCTCTCTCGCATTCTGAATCTCTGAATTCTCTCCATTCAAGCCCTGGAGCTTGGATCTATCAAGTGATCTGTTCAGTTTCAACTTCCGTTAACGTTCCGTTAATCAAGCTGATCTTGCCAATTGAAGCGTCGTCGTTTTTGTCTTCGTTGAAATGCCGTCAGTGTACGGAGCGCGATTGACCACGTTCGAGGATGCGGAGAAGGAGAGCGAGTATGGCTATGTTCGTAAGGTAACGAAATTTAGTGATTAAATGAAATGATCTGTTGTTGGGAGCTTAATCGTGAGTGATCTAATTGTGTATTTTGTTTTGATTCGTTGATTAGGGGATTGATTGATCTGTTTTGTAAACGAATTGAAGTTATTTTGACTGGCTGCGATTGCTTGATGTGATTGAAGTGGAAAATTGGAGTTATTAGATTGATTGAATTTTGTTTATTTGGTTATTTTGATGTGTTTTCTTTGTCTTTGTAGTGAATTTGGAGCGTGTTAGGATTCATTTCACTGTTGAATGAATAAATTCGATAGCCTTTTGGACTGATCTGCGAGCTTTTAGATGGATTTGATTCCTATAGATATATATTTATTTATTTTCAATTCATGGATAGCCTTATTGATGTTCAAAGTTTGAATGTTTGATTGCAAAATGGCTGCAGGCGTGGGTGGTTTAAATAAGATAAAAATTATTATTTTCTTACCCCAAAAAAAATGTGTTTTAATCAGAAGCATCCGTTGCTCACTAGTTACTAGTGCTATATCCGTAGTTGTTGAGGGATATGTGATGATATGTTTAGATTCATTTTGCAACTTCAAATATATTGCCTCTTTCACGTTTTTCTTTTATTGCTATATATTTCATTACTTGTGACTTGCTCTTACCAGGTTGATTGGATTCAAAACTTGTGTTAGCAACAACTGGTTGTAGCTACCTACCACCAATTTTTTATTTTGCAATGAGGAAGAAACTATAGAATCCTTGGAGATTGTGTCTATTTATTTTACCTGGCTTGATAATTGTTAGCTTTGTGCTATTCTTTGATTGTCTATTAAGTTGTAGAATGGATTAATACATTTTATTGTACTTTTATCCATGGTTTGCACTTATACGTTATAATTATTGAACAGGTATCGGGACCTGTGGTGGTAGCAGATGGCATGGCTGGTGCTGCCATGTATGAATTAGTTCGTGTTGGACATGATAATTTGATTGGTGAAATCATTCGGTTGGAAGGAGATTCTGCCACAATCCAAGGTTTCTTTTTCTATTTCTTTTCTTTTTTTTTTCCTCTGCTATAATTTCTTCAATTCTGGAGTCAGTTGAATCTCTTTTCTTCAGTTTTTTCTCTTGTCAGTAAATTGTTCAAAATGACAATTTGGGTATTTGAAATTGATGAGAGACTTCGTTTTTTCAGTTTATGAAGAAACTGGTGGCTTGACAGTGAATGACCCTGTTCTGCGAACACACAAGGTGATTTCATTGTTTATGTTCCAACCCACCTTTTATTTTTTTCCTTTATATATATATGGTGAGTTGACCGCATTAGCTAATATGGAAGTATTGATGTTACAGCCTTTGTCAGTGGAGTTGGGACCTGGAATATTGGGAAACATTTTTGATGGAATTCAGGTTTGAGTGGAGCTCGAGCTCAAATCAATATATAATTTTATAGTGACAAATTTCTACTTAGCCTTTAAATGTTTCTATTGCATGTCAGAAGCAGTATTTATTCTTGTTTAATTTAATCAAATAGAGGCCATTGAAAACTATTGCAAAAAGATCTGGTGATGTGTACATTCCTCGTGGTGTTGCTGTCCCAGCCCTTGATAAAGATACGCTGTGGGAATTTCAGCCTAAAAAGATTGGTAATGAGATTTCAATGGTATCTGTGTTGTAGCAATAATTGACTTTGGTTGTTTATGGTTCGCCTTTTTTGATATTGCTGAATTTTTATTTGCTTTATGGATATTAGGTCAGGGAGATCTTCTAACTGGTGGAGACCTATATGCTGTAAGTTTATTGGCGTTGAAGTTTATTCTATAGCAGTACCATATGAAACATATCATACTCCTAGTCTGTTTGTTTTGTTGCTGTAAGATTTATCTAAGTGTTTCATGGCTATATTTTGTTGCAGACTGTCTTTGAGAATAGTCTAATGCAGCACCATGTTGCACTTCCTCCTGATGCTATGGGAAAAGTCACTTACATTGCAGCTCCTGGTCAATATTCATTGAAGGTTTGTTTATTTATTTTCTCTTTTAATGGTTGCTTTTATTCTATCACTTGTGACAAAGCCAATACATTCCAATACATTTCTGTAATATATGCTGTAATTTCTAATTTTGTGCATGACTTTTTACGAAGTGGATGAATTTTATTTGCTGGAGGATGATTTTCTAGTAGTATGTAAACATTTGCAAGCATGTTCCTGGAGTAAAAGCTATGTTCTGAGATGTACTTTTTTCCAAGAAGCTGAGTTACTCAGCTTGATGTTGCCACGTTAAATTTGTTGCCACATGATATGCTTTATCTTGGACACAGCCTCTTTGTTTTCTGGCCTGAAAACTGATGTTGGCGTCTTTGATTTTGCAATGCAATGTATATCATAAATGCAACTCATGAAATTGGAGTTCCAATGGCAAAAATTGGTCTGAGAATGGACCTGGAAAAAGCCTGTATTTCAGAGAATGTGTAGTCATTATATGTGCGAAATTATTGATTATTGCTTAAGCTATATAGCTAGTCAAAATGAGAAAATGATATTCTTTATTAACCAAAATTACAAATCAGATTGGTAGCAATTACTAATCAGCAAATGCAATATCTGTGTTTCGATGTGAATAATACCTAAATAGAATATTAAAGTGTAACTAAAAGTCAAATTAATTCTTAAATGTACCTGTTGTTGCAGTCATTAAATTTACCATTTCCTTTTTGCTACTTGAGTAGCTTGAAGGGTGATTCAGTAGCCTTGAGTTGAAGAACATGGTGTGTCTTTTACAATTCAAAACATCCAAAAATAAATAACTAATGCCACCTAAAAGCAAATCTGTTACCTGCTTTCAGCCTTTAAACTTCCCTTTTCCCTTCTCCCCACCCGCCACCCCCCAAAACATCCATGGACAGTACAATGGTTGCAAAGCATATATTGCTTGATCTCAAGGTACATGGGAATTTTGCAGTTTGGTAAACTTGGGAATTGCTATCAATTATCTGTAAGAGAATAGGATTTTCCTGTTCTCAGTATTTGTTGATGATTAAGATTTTAGAACATTAGAAAATTGGTTTCTGTTATGCATTGATTTTTTCTTGAAAGGTGTACACTGACTTCTGTAAGCTTGCAGGATACTGTCTTAGAGCTTGAGTTCCAAGGTGTCAAAAAGAAGTTTACTATGCTTCAAGTGCGTAAATTTGTTTATGTTTAGAATTCCATAGCCTAATTTCATGTTTATAGAAACTGCAAAATTTTTAATTGTTGGTTTGTGTTTTAACATTTTACAGACTTGGCCTGTACGTTCCCCAAGGCCAGTTGCTTCAAAGCTTGCTGCTGATACTCCATTACTTACAGGGCAGGTAAGTAGTTTGCAGAGTAAATTAGTGATTTCTTCTTGTATTACTGTTTTCTTTTGAAAGTTGGGAATTCATGATGAATTTATTTCATGTCAGCGTGTTCTCGATGCCCTTTTCCCTTCAGTTCTTGGTGGAACTTGTGCCATTCCTGGGGCATTTGGTTGTGGCAAAACTGTTATTAGCCAAGCTCTATCTAAGGTGATTTGGCATATCTGCATTTTGTTCTTGCTTTGATTATTTCTGATAACTGAAGAATGAATTTATTGATTTATAGTATATATGATTTTTTTTATTTATGTTCAGTACTCCAATTCTGATGCTGTAGTTTATGTTGGTTGTGGGGAGCGAGGAAATGAAATGGCTGAGGTATAAGTTTCTCAAAGTTTTGTTTTTAATCATTTGTGATTACTTCGGGAATGTTGAACAAATGTTACCAATGATTTAGGTGCTTATGGATTTTCCGCAATTGACAATGACATTGCCTGATGGTCGTGAAGAATCTGTCATGAAGCGGACAACACTAGTGGCGAATACTTCTAACATGCCTGTGGCTGCTCGTGAGGCTTCAATTTATACGGGTAAAAGCACTATTTATTAATGCACATGAAATTGTGGAAAATTAGATTCTTGGTTGAAGAGTATTCAGATCTAGACGTTTTAACTGTTGCTGATAATCTCGAGTAGCTTTTGGTAAAGTTCTTAGTGGTATTGACATTAAATATATTTTCTAAAGTGAATAATTTTTTCGTGGTTGGCATTTTGGTGATACTCTTCTACCTATGTGATTGTGGAATGGCAGGAATCACCATAGCTGAATACTTCAGAGATATGGGGCACAACGTTAGCATGATGGCTGATTCAACTTCTCGTTGGGCAGAAGCATTGCGTGAAATTTCAGGGCGTCTGGTAAGTCTCTCATGTGGCTAAACCTTTGCTCATTTGTTAACTACATAGGAAAAGGTCTTGCATAAAGACTCTTCTTTTCTGTGGAACCATTGCTGTTGTCTTGGATGGTAAGCATTAACATCATATTGTAAGTGCACATCAAATTTTGGTTGCTGTTATGGTCTCTTTTTCTTTTTTCTTTTTTTTTTTTTAACCAGTGGTTTGATAGGAGCAAATTATCATTCAGCTTTTCTGAGAAATTGTTACGTTGTTGGCAGCTTTTTCTAGATGGAAGTTTTATGATCTGATTCATTCTTGATTAATGTAGTGAAAAGTTATTTCATAGATATGATTGTCCATCTGCTAAAGATCATGATGCTAATGCCTCAGATAGTAATACAAAGAGGTATTGCTACAAATAATAGTGTCTTCCAATGTTGTCTGATAAATGATTTGGCTCATTATGTTCATTCATTGAATCACCTTGTTGAGAAGATTTGTGCCAAGTTATCAGAGTGCCAGAAACTTACTCTATTCTGTTTGAATAACTATTGTGCCTGTTAGCTCCGAAGACATTGAGTAAGATCTACAAACTTTGCATTTTTTTTGGATCGAGAGAAGGACATATTTTAGTAAAATTTCCGAGCCACTTTGAGATTTTTCATAGTTTGTTGTAGACAAACTAGTTTCTGAATGCAAACTGGATATTATTGTATGGTCTTGAAGGCTTAGAGATGAAATTGTAAGTTTTATGGTTTTTTTAGATATTTGCTGATCAAATTTACCATGGTTGGGTAGGTTGCCTAGCAGAATAGTTTTTTATCTAAGAAAATGCAAACTAAAACAACTTTGCCCTTCTTTCCTTGACATCCATTTCAGAAGGATATTTTGGTTGGATATAATAATATTTTGTCCTGGTTGGATTTAATTGTTGCAGTTATATTTCTATAATACTTTTACACTTGATTAAATCGCTGCTGTCTTTTTGGTTTTTGGTTTTTGGTAAACAATATTGTTGGCATTCTTTTTCTGCATAACGCATCAGAAAGTATGTTATGACTTTAGCTCACTCTAATTGAATTCTCTTATGCTCTCCTCAGGCAGAAATGCCTGCAGACAGTGGATATCCTGCTTATCTGGCAGCACGTTTGGCATCCTTTTATGAACGTGCTGGAAAAGTAAAATGTCTCGGTGGACCGGAACGTACTGGCAGTGTCACAATTGTTGGTGCAGTTTCACCTCCTGGAGGAGATTTTTCAGATCCTGTGACATCTGCTACCCTCAGTATTGTCCAGGTAAAGATAAATTATGCATATAAGTCTTTATTTTTCACAAATAAAAAAAAATTATTTGAATCGGGTCTCCAAAGATTTATCTGGAAGTGACTACTGCCTCATCACATGCCTCACATCTTCATCTTGACAACACCAAAGTTAATCTTGGTGGTATTCTTTGTTTTTCGTGAACATACTTAGTTTTGGTGTTAACTAATATCTTTTTGCAGGTTTTCTGGGGTTTGGACAAGAAGCTTGCCCAGAGAAAGCATTTTCCTTCTGTAAACTGGCTCATTTCATACTCTAAGTATGCAGGGGTAAGATCTTAAATCTGTTTTTCTTCTGCTTTAAGTAACATTCAAGACCTTGACTTGACAGTTTTCCTGACCTTTATTGTTAGTGCTAGCAGTTCTGCATCCTTATTAGCTTGTCTATATTGTTCTTTCAGGCATTAGAGTCTTTCTACGATCAATTTGATCCTGATTTTATCAACATTAGGACAAAGGCCCGAGAAGTCCTGCAGAGAGAAGATGACCTGAATGAAATTGTCCAAGTATGTTTCTATTTTACTTAATTACTCTTACCGTTTGTACACTTGGGTTTTCTTCCAGAGAATCAAGCTATCTGACTTGGCTCTTTCATGTTTTGCCCCTTTTTTTCTGCTTCAAGCTATGCAATCAAAAAGAAAAAGTTAAATAACTGAAAATTTATGGTTTGGTGCAGAAGCAAATGTAATAGAGAGATCATGGCTTTATAAGATACTGCCAAATTTTGTGAATATAATTAAATAGATTTAAGTATTGTCCCACTACTACTATCTACTTTACCAAAATATATGCTGTAAATTTTGGTCCCTTTATTTTTTCTATAATTGACCATATCTGTTGTCTGAATGTATTGCTGCAGCTTGTTGGAAAGGATGCTTTGGCTGAAGGAGATAAGATTACCCTAGAGACTGCTAAGCTTTTGAGGGAGGACTATTTAGCTCAGAATGCATTTACTCCGTAAGTTCCAGATTTAGTATTTAATCTCTATAGTGTTTACCTTGGTGATCATTTTGATTGATTCAAATAAGCTAAGCTAAAAACTTTGGTTGTTCTGCCACAGATATGACAAATTCTGCCCCTTCTACAAGTCTGTTTGGATGATGCGCAATATTATCCATTTCTATAATTTGGCAAACCAGGTAGGGTGTCTGTCGCCTCTGTGTTCTTAGATCTGATCTACTCTTCCCTTAATGAACTTCAAACACTTCCCATAATTAGACCTGATAGGTTGGTTTCTTGATTTGATTGAAGTTCTTGTTTCTGGTTCACTATTACTCTTTTTATCCTTTAGCTAGGATCTGGTGAGTGTTGCGGGGAAGAAAATGAGAACAGCTAACTTTTTAAAATTGCTTCCTGGGTATATTTTGAGTTTGTTGTTTTTGTCCCTTTTTGAGCTTCTTGTCTTTGTGGACAATGAGATGAATAGGCTGTGTTTCTCTCTCTCTTTAGCTATTATAGGAATTTCAAAGGATATTTAATTTATTCCCACAACGATAAGTGGATAACCAAGAGCTTGTTGGTCTTGTGTTCTCATATATAGACTTTGAATTTGTAAATGCAGGCTGTAGAGAGAGCAGCCGGTATGGATGGTCAGAAGATAACTTACAGCCTTATCAAACACCGGATGGGAGATCTTTTCTACCGATTAGTGTAAGTAAATTTTACTGCTATCCATGGAAAAAATTGACATGTAAAAAACTGTTCCGGATAGTGATAGTTTCAGGGCAGCATGCTTAATCTGCTGGTTTATTGACATTGCAGCTCACAGAAGTTTGAGGACCCAGCAGAAGGAGAAGCTGCACTTGTGGCAAAATTCAGGAAGCTGCATGACGATCTGACTGCTGCATTCCGTGCCCTAGAGGATGAAATGCGATGATTGGAAATTCCAAAATTTATTCTTCATTGTCCCAGGTGGCAGCTCTAATCCGTGCCGAAACAACACTTATGGCTTCCCAATATTCCATTGTTAGAAGAACCTGAGTGTTGGTGGGTCCAAGTATGCCACTTGGCAGTGCTTGTTTGGCCTTTTTGTTGCAGTTGTGGCGACGTTTTGATTTAGCATGTATTCTTGTCATTCCCTTAAGTCCTTTTTTGTCAACAGTTTAAATTCGGTCCTTATTTATGTATTTATGCAATAAGGTTTTACTGAGTGCTGCTCTTGTATGGTGTTTCTGAAACCTGCTCGCCGTATCCTCCTCTCTTCCATTTATTTTTCCAAATATAATAAAGCAAAATTGATAGAGTGCAAATCAGATCGTAGAAGAGCAATGATTGTTTTTGCATTGTTTGCAGAAATGGAAACTTTTTTTTGTCATTAGTGTGACTGACGAGAGGGGAAAAATAAAAAAAAGGTTGTCATTTTAATGATTTCAAATATAATAACGACATTCTCGTCAAACCGTTGTTGCACGTTTAGTTGTCCAATTGTCAAACCGTTGTTGCACGTTTAGTTGTCCAATTGTGTGACACAACACTCATTGTAGTACATGTAGTTATCTAATTGTGTGTGATATGCGTCACGAAAGTCAGTAATAGGTCAAGTATCACGTGCAGTAGTAGGATTTTTTTTTTCCAGAAATTAGGATAAATAATAAAATAGTAAATAGTATTTTGAAAAATAATGAGTTTAATATTTATTTGATTGTATAAAGGTGGACAAAAATATCATTAAAAAAAAAAAATTGAAGTGTGTTTACCTTAAAACACATTACGGTCTTACGGATTGGACATGTTAACGGGTTATGAGTTAACAGATGGTTAGGTGTGGGGAAAAAAACAAATCAATTTCGGTTCTTTTTAAAAACATATTTTAAATCTTGATTATGTTCGCACTACTTTGAAGGGTCCATTCTGAATATATTTGAAGTTACATGATCTATATAACTAGGAATGGACTACTAAAGAGTGTCTGATTATGGCTATGAATGATAGTTTCGGATTTTTGGTAAATGACAAATTCTTGTACATGACTCGCAACTTCATTGTTTGTTAGTTTTTGCTGTATCAAAAATGGGTAGTATTTGAACAAGGTAAAGGCCAAGCAGGAAACTTCCTAGTCAAATTAACGCTAAAATCTAGCTCCATGTAGCCTAAGCTCATCATAATATATATAATATGGAATTTATAGGAGAAAACAATATTGTTCTTGATACTTAATTATGAGATTTTCTTCTTTTTTGTTCGTATTACTTCATGACCTCATTAATTTTGAAAATACAAAGGAGTATAGTCCATTTCTTTTTCTCAAATAAAATAGAATCCTACAGTTTGGTCCTCGTAATAAAAGTCAATAATCAAAGTATATATAAATAGTTACTACTATTTTCCAAAATAATTTCTGTATAAGATTGATGGTATTATTAGAGAAGAGTTAATTGATGAAGAGAAGAAGTGTTTAGATATATGTCAGAAACCTGGGGTTAGGAATAAGTACGAGGCGACCTAAGATAAGAAATTTAAGGTTGCAAACATACATAAATAAATATTACAAGAGGTTGTTGGACCCCCTTTATTTTTTTTAATTATCAACAGGATCCCCCGACCTTTTTAGCATGAACATTGAATCCTCAACCGATAGTTTTTATACACAAATGTTCAGAGTCACCAAGTTCTCCAACTTCCCCAGTTCTTCATGAATTGACACATTGATTGGGTTCCAATTGATTGACAAAGATTTCAAGTTGGCTAAATAACACCTTGTAGAACAAGTTGGACCTGTAAGTAATTTTTTTAGTTTCTTGTTTATAGTGATTTTTTTTTAATTAATTTTGGTGCATTTCTTGTGTTCTAGCTGGGAGAAGGATAGTGCCGAATTTCTCCGAGTATAATTCCACTAATAATTATAAGAAAACCAATCATCCAATTACTGTATAATACGATGTTTATATGTATGGCTTCTAACAATCCAAGTCACAATAGAATATATACCTATATATCGGTACTGTGATAGACAAAATAAACGTTATATTTAACAATATAAATCGAAATTGTGAAATGCGGTTCAATTGTTGAACAAATTGATTAATGCATTAAGATTTTATTTCATTTTTTCTTAATTTTGAATATGTGCATAATGAATGGTAGATTCTATGAGTTATTGAAATGGTAAGTAAAATTTTATTTTATTCTATTATGTATTGGGCCGGACTGGTGAATCTACATCAACCATTAACATAGCTGAGCATATGTAAATTATTTGAAAATGATTTGCCACACATGTCATTAATTAAATATATTTTTCCTAGAGAATCGAAACTCTCTTCGAAAAAATAGGGAAATTGACATTGGCAACTTGGGATTAACCAATTCATTTATATACTTGCTAGATTTTAATTCAGAATTTAATGAAAATCATGACACATTCACACCTTTCCCTTTCTCTTTTCCTTTTTTTAGCTTTAAATTAACCAATTGACTTTTTTTTTTCTAATTTTTTTAAGACTATCAGAGAGTATACATTATGCATGAATTTCTTTAAATCTCTATTCTTTTTCATCTTCTCATAACCCCGTGGAGGTTTATCAAATGAGAAATTGTAGAACCCTTTTTTTGGTGCCCCTCTTACATAAAAGACATAATATCTGTTAATTAACCTAATGTAAAGTGTCCTATTTAAGTACCATAGAAAACTTGTACTTAATATAATTCTACAAAGATTTTAGGATATGATTGGTGCGATGCCTGTGCATGTTAGAAAGTGAACTAAATTAAATTTTATACATACATACGGTGGCTTCGTGAGCGTTACAGGTAAACAGTTATTCACACTGTTGTGCTTTCAAAGCTTGTATGGTCACCATTTTGCGCAAACTGAATTGAAAAGCAATTTCCTACCAAAAATTTTATAAGAAGTGAAAACCATTATTAATTTGTAATAATTTTTAAACTTCATGTCTATGTTCCTTCCGATCCACACAATTAAGGATCACAATTTTTTTTTTTAACCGAGGTATCCGGGCCAGCTTACGCGCATCACGACTAATCTTCGGAGGATACTAGCGCAACCACAACCCACTGTCACGGTCTCCCACTTAAATCATGGAGGAGGCCATTGTGGAGACTCGAACCCAGGACTTCACCATTGGTACTGTACCAACTCCATCCTGGCCCGCTTCACCACTTGAACCAACCCATTAACCCATTGTGGGTAGGATCACAATTTTTGTTATGACATGCTAACATGACAAGGAATTAGTCGGTTAGTATTGACATCGGTACAGATTGGGCGTGTTAGTGTTAGGATACTTGATACAATTAATTAATATTTAAGATTTATGTCAATGTCATTTAATATATCAACCTGTTTAAAGACGCGAATAGTACTTAATATACATGTT
Source organism: Boswellia sacra (assembly GCA_013180625.2). Classification (NCBI taxonomy): domain Eukaryota; kingdom Viridiplantae; phylum Streptophyta; class Magnoliopsida; order Sapindales; family Burseraceae; genus Boswellia; species Boswellia sacra. The sequence continues at coordinate 11,687 of SNVD02013995.1, read as the reverse complement.
TGGTCAATTTTAACTTGTAAACCCATTTAATGATATAAATTTTATCTATACTTGCAACATAAATATTACAAATATGAAAATTTTATATTAAAGCAACAATTTAACCTGTATAATAGCAAATTCAAATGATTTTAATTAGTTTCTTTCATATCAATAAGTGTGGATATTAGTAGGATAATTTTAATCAATATAAGCAAATAAAATAATATAGCTAGTTATGCATATATGTATTAGATAACTAAAAAGATTATGTGAGTTATATGATGTAGTTATAACACGTTTATTGATCAAAGTTTGACATTTTTACTAAACATGTTGTATCAGTGTTTTAAGTCTTCACATAGATAAATAAATGAATCATATCTGTGTTAGCCAAAATTTCATTATTTCATACTTCATATCCTAACATCATGGCACAGATATCACGCACAAACACCAATTGTCACCCCTACACACAATAGAGGGTTGACGAGGTGAATATGACTTACAATTTTAATTTAATTTAATTTTTAAAATATTATTAAAGTTTATCATAATACCTTCTATATCTATTTTAAGCTGCATTTATATTAATATTAGTAAACAGGACATATATGGTACATTTAATAACGATTATATATCTTGAGGAAGCTAGAAAGCTAAGAGTAAGATCCCACATTTTAGGCTCCATGTGTCAGATTCCTAGCAATAAAAAAGGAAAAGAAAAATCTTCAAAAATCCTTTTAAGTATAATGACAGTGATGCATGTATAAATATTTAATCCGAAGAGTCCTCAAGAGACCTTTTAAAGTGCTTTATTTTATTTTATTTATTGCCATTTCTATTTAAATTTTGTCACATTTAATCACAACATTTTTTTTTTAAATTGAGGTGTTCAGGTCAGCTTACATATATCTCGACTAATCTTTTGGGAAAGGCTAATGTAACCACAACCTATCGTTATAGTCTTCTGCCTAAATCATGAGATAAGTTCATACAAGAAATCGAATCCAAAACTGTGCGTCTAACTTCACCATTGAGGGTCCTATTAATATAAGTGGATATGTTATTTTCTTCTAACGCCAAACTCTAGCATGATAAAACAATTTGGGACAATAGAAACACACTGAGAGAGCAAAAAATGTGTAAATGCAGTTAACAAAGTACACTAAATACACTTTCATGATCACTATCATTCAAAACACTAATTTCATATAGAAGATTACAATATTTGTAACTTGTTTATAGAAAAATAGTAGATTATAATTTAATCATGCATCTTTTCCTACGTTTACTATATTAAAAATGGAAAGTCTCAATTTTTTTTTTAAATGTTCCCAATGGGTATCGTTCTGTTTCTGGACGTGGCTGGTTGGCACCTCCTCTGCACGTTGCACTTGTAAGATTATAATAAAAATAGGTTTAACAACAAACAGGTTTTTTAATAATTTCACGTTAAAATTAAATTATAATTGTAAAATTAGCAATAGGTCAGAGCACGCCATGCCTTGCCGATCCTCCAAATCTTTAACCAACTTGTGCAAACTTGTAAGGGATTCTGATTATAACCATTTATGGTGATTTTTTTTAATAAATCACAACTTCCATGGTTTCATTATCCGCAACGGATTTGTTAAATAATAAACAAACTCTACATGAATCATATCTTAATGAAAATTTTCCTACAAAACCAACAACTTTGGTTAAATAAATATATATAGTTACTTAGGCTTTGTTTGTTTACATTTTTAAAATTCTGTATTTTGAAAACGCATATTTTCTAATATATTTAAATCAATATCAACTATATATTATTTTTAAAATTAAAAAAATTAAAACCAACTACATATTCTTTCAAAATTTTAAAACAAAAACTCAAAAAACATAAACAAATTATATTTTAAAGAAACTCTATTTGCTCATTTTTATTATACTTTGAAATACTAACTTATATATATATATATAGAGAATGAATCTTTTGACATAAATTTTTTTATATAAAATTAGACATAAATTTCTAGTTATTGATTTTTAAATTCTAATGGTTAAGATGATTGATGAGTTGATACTATTAAATATAAACTTGTTGACTTTCAATCTTAACTATTGGATTTTGTAAGATTAATAACTATAAATTTATGACAATAAATTCTGCCAAAAATTTGTGTTGCAAGATCCATCGTCCCCCCCTCTCCCTCCTCTTACACACCCCCACTCCCCCCCGCTCCCCCCCGCCCTCTCTCTCTCTCTCTCTCTCTCTCTCTCTCTATATATATATATGACTATTATATATATATATATATATATATATATATATATATATATATAGGTGGTCTTAACATGTGTGTTTTTATCTAACATCTAGTTGTGAGGTATTTCCAGAAATTGCTTACAGCTCTTCCTCGCCCTTCTCTTGTAGATGCTTCTCGATTTTTCTCTGGCAGAGTTTCTACGGAGATGCTGCCTTCTTTAGTGTGCCCTATTACTGATAATGAGATCAGGTCAGCTTTATTCTCGATTCCCGATGATAAAGCTCCAGGACCGGATGGGTACACTTCTCTGTTCTTTAAACGGGCTTGGGACATTATTAGTGTTGAGTTTATGGCTGCGGTGCGCTACTTCTTTGCAACTTGTCAGATGCCGAAGTGTGTTAATGCCACTCGGATTGCCTTGGTCCCCAAGGTAGAGACTCCTCGGACTATGAGTGACTTTCGACCAATCTCATGTTGTAACGTTCTTTACAAGTGCATCTCTAAAGTGATTGTAAACCGATTCAAAGCAGTGTTACTTGATGTAGTTGGAAGTTCGCAGTCAGCTTTTGTCCCAGGTCGGAGGATCTCTGATGCCATTCTATTTACACAAGAGCTTATGCATAATTACCACCTTGGGCATTCGCCTCCCCGGTGCGCGTTAAAGGTGGATATTCGCAAAGCTTTTGATACTGTCAGTTGGGATTTCATCATTTTGGGATTAAGGACGATTGGTATCCCAGAGTGTATGGTCCGATGGATTGCGACATGCATGTCTTCTGCTCACTTCTCGGTCGCTTTAAATGGAGAGCTTTATGGTTTCTTTCCCACTTCTAGAGGTGTTCGACAGGGTGATCCGTTGTCGCCATACCTTTTTGTGTTGGCCATGGAGGGTTTGAGTGGTATTCTTCGGGAGGCTTCTCAGCGGCCTGGATTTCGATACCATTGGAGATGCCAGCAGATTTCTCTTACTCATCTTTGTTTTGCAGATGATCTGATGGTTTTTTACAGGGCAGATGTGGGCTCTGTTAGGGTAGTTCATGATGCTTTGCAGGAGTTTACAGAGCTCTCTGGTTTAGTTACGAATTCGACCAAGAGTCATGTCTTCTTATCTGGAGTCAATGATGAGGATCGCACAGTGTTACAGTCCATCTTGGGTTTTCAAGTGGGGAGTTTGCCAATCCGATATTTGGGGGTGCCACTGATTAGTACCAGATTACGCCTTTCAGACTGTGTTCCTTTGATAGAGCGGATTCTCTTGAGGGTCAGATTGTGGACATCTGCTGTGCTGACTTATGCTGGCCATCTCCAGTTGATTAAGTCGGTACTATTTTCCATCCAGGTCTATTGGTCATCTATGTTTATTTTACCGGCAGCTGTGGTACGGAAGATCGAGGGTATTCTGGCTGCTTTCCTGTGGAAAGGAACCTCTTTGTCTCATTTTGGGGCCAAAGTAGCTTGGGATTCGGTTTGCTATCCATTGAAAGAAGGGGGTTTAGGAATCAAGCGAGTGAAGGAGTGGAATCGTGCTGCTATTTTGAAGCATGTTTGGAGACTTCTTTCTGACAAGTCTTCCACATGGTCTTTTTGGGTTCATAAGGTACTCCTTCGGGGTCGCTCGTTTTGGCAGGTTCGGGTTACTTCTGGAGCCTCCTGGTCTTGGAGGAAGATTTTACAGAGTCGGGATTGGTGCAGGGGTAAATTTGTCTCTTCTATTGGAGATGGGCGTGATACCTCACTTTGGCAGGATTACTGGTTGCCGTAGGGGCGTCTTTGTGATTTGTTTTAATTCAGGACTCTTTCATCTACATGTCTTCCCTCAGATGCAAAGGTCTCAGCTATCATTCAGGATGGAGATTGGGCTTTTCCTGAAGGTGGACCGGACCTCAGACGGGTTTGGGACTCTATCCGCATCCGACCTATGATGGGGACTCTTGACCATATTGTTTGGAAGGGTCACACCTCTGGTATTTTCTCTATTGCCTCAACGTGGGAATTATTACGGAGTAGACGCTCGGTAAACTCCTTTCATCATCTTTTGTGGTTCCCTGGCCATATTCCAAGGCACTCCTTTATACTTTGGCTTGCCTCATTGGGCCGTCTTCGTACTATGGATCGACTACGAAGTCATGGCATGTTATCTTCTTCAGGCTGTGTTCTCTGTGCTTCAGCAAATGAGACGCACGAGCATCTTTTCTTCAGCTGTCCTTTCTCGTCTTCTGTATGGGGGGAGATTTTAGCTAAGACTCTTATTGTTTGGCCATCTTCTGGTTGGCTCTCTCTACTTCATTGGGCTTCTCTTCATCTTCAAAGCAGGAAGAATTTTGGGCATATCCTTGCACGTTTGGTTTTCTCTGCTACAGTTTATTTTCTATGGTATGAGAGGAATGATCGTGTTTATCAGCAGCGACATCGGACTCGTCGTCAGGTGATTGATGAGATTTTTTGCATTGGTCCGCTCTCGGCTTTCTTACCATTGAGGCCAAGTATGTGATCACTGCTCAGCTTCGTGCTATATGGGGCCTTCGTTATTAGTTGGTTTTTTGAGTTTTGTTTTGTTTAATTGGGCACATGCGCCCTTTTGTTGCATTGTCTTGGGAATGTTAGCTTTGTTGCGGTCGTTATTGGGCCTACGCACCTTTTCTTTTTTGTTTGGGCCTTTTGGATCCATATCTCGCTTTTTGTTTGAGGCCTTTAGGCTTCGTTTTTCTTCCTTTTGGACTTGTGAGTACTAAGTACTCTTCTTAGGGTATGCCCCTCGTATTTTGTACAATCATTTTTCTTTTTATGTGAATAGTAATTTTTCCAAAAAAAAAGTGTTTTTATCTAAATTCACACATTTTAATGCGTTTGTAATGATAAACATAAATTTTTTAAAAAATAAATAATTTTTTAATCAAAATATAAGTTTTTCCATAATTTAATGTATGCCTTTAAGCCATATGTTAATACAACTATATATATACACACAAACAAGTAATGTTACTTATATACATTCATATACACAAACTGATGTGACATCTTTATATGACCGTTATATCACTCATGTTAATTAATATCATTTATTATTAATATATATTTATCAAATCATGTTAGACTACGTCAGTTTGTATAGATAGATTTGTATAAGTAGTTTATAAAAATAGTATTACTTATATACACGTATACAGTGGCGGACCCAGGATTTTAGCTAAGGAGGGGCATCTTAAATATGGTAATATTTTGATAAATCTTAATCTTACTAGAAATAGAGAATTTATTAAACTACATATAAAAAAGACTCTGTTTAGATAAGATGGATATAGTAAACTTTGCCTCTTGCATGAGTCAAATATAATGTATACGCTTCAAATTTATAAAAAGAATTGGTTATTACCATTCACTAAACATTCTTTGAATTTATAATTTTTTAAAAAAACTAATTGATGTATTATAAAATATGAAAGAAATAATAGAAAGATATAATTTAAACTAGATTAAATAAAAATAGGAAAAATAATACAATTTATGAAATAAAATAATAAAATTAAAATACAAGAGAAACTTGCATCATTATAAGTTGTAAAATATATTTCTAGTTATATTATATGGAACATGTATGTGATACTAGAGTAAAAGGGGAAGATTGTTGAATATTTGACAAGTTAATAAGTAAAAAAAGATGAAAGATGAAACTAAGAGATTGAGTTTAATTTTTAAGGAGGGGTATAATGTGACGTATAAAAATAAAGATTCTAAGTGATATTGTAAATTTTAGGAGAGATCCGGTCCACCCAAGTCCCTTCCTAGGTCCGCCTCTGCGCGTATACATATACATACAATCATTCTTCGATGACACGGACCCCCGAAATTAACGTAATTCCAGACCAAATACCAAGACCGATGGATCTATTCAAGTTGCATCAGAAGGCTGCCATTAAAAAAAAGTATAGGACCACTTTTAGCTTTTAATTATTTGTATTTTTCTTTATCTTCAATGAATTTAATTGGTGACAGCCCTTTAACCTCTACAGATTAAATGTAAGCATTGTCAAGCAAATAGTGAGAGTTACTAGTATTTGAATCGACTTTGAAGAAAAGAACACAATCAAGAGTTTGGTATTTTGCATATGGAGTATTGCTTAATGTATTCTTCAAAGAGTCAAGTCCCAAGCCAAATGCTAATGCTTTGACTTGGAACTTGGAGGCTAGCTGTTGGATGAAAAATCAGGATAACCAATGAAATTAATTTTTCAAGCCACATCACCAAGCCATACAATTTTTCCTTGTACTTTAATTGAAATAATTGTGTCTTTTATCCTGCATGATTGTATAACTCTTGAGATGGTGGATCCTTCATTATTGGTTTAGTCGACAAGGACTTCGTCATTACTCCTATTGTTGAGAATTTCTGGTTGACCAGATAACTACATAATAAGCATCTTGTTTGGTCGACGTAGAATATGACCTCCAATTTCACCTTCAAAGATATTGCATGGCACAAGTTACTAAATCAGAGCCATCAATGTCTGAAAAAATATTTAATAAGAACTGCTCCTCTTAGGTTCAATGATTATTTCCCAAGTTCAATAAAATTTAATAAAACATTAGAGGCACTAGACTCTATAGAAGCATCTCTCTAGGTGTCTCCATGGCTCCAGGTGTCACTGTCAACTCCCTTGCATGCAGCATGGTGTCAACCAAGCTCCATGCATCTCGTCACATGTCAACCATGCTGCATGCATCTCGCCACCTATAAGCAAACTCTCCTATAAATATAGTCTTTGGCTGCAAATCAAGGTTTGGGAACAATTTCTCTCTCTAAATCCTCTCTCTCTCTCTCTCTCTATCTTGTCTACCCCTAGTCGACCAAAAATTTTCGTTCCATAGTTAATCTCTAACTTGAGCGTTGGAGGATTATCGCCGGGAACACCACAGACACTTCTAACCCTTATTTTCTATTTGTGTGCATATTGTACGAACCACTGGAGCCTCGGTTGATCAAAATATAACAGCCATCTTGACAGACACGTGACCCAAAATCTCTTACTTTCCCCTCCTTCTCCACACACTTCATCATTGCCTTCTGGCTGAGTCAGGTTCTCCACAACAAATACAAATTTTACTGTTGAGCTAGAGGTCGACCGATTTTCAGCATCAACATCTTATGCTTAAATTTGTTTAATAAATTTATCGAATTAACCCTAGAGTTGTCATCTGTAATTATTGTTGATAAATGATAATAGGTTATTTTACGTTTTCTTAAATATTGAGGGGTTGTTATGATTTCATAAACTCAAGGGGATCGGATGAATTTATCCAACATTTGACTTCTTGTTACTTGACTTAACGGCAGTTAAATTGAGGGAGGTTAGCATTATATTCTTAAACTTCTGGGTTTCCAAACGCTAACCATAACTTAGGGGTATCAAATACCCCCCTTCAATTATACTTATCCGTGGAAGCGATATTTCTCTTGACTTCAACGTTTTAAAGTCAATCCTTAAAGTTTGGGGTAAGCTTTCTCTTCTCTTGTTCTCTATTTGTTTATTTATATATTTATTTTTATAATCTATAGCTATTAATTTCTAACTAGTTGCAGTGTAATTCTGATCTTGTTTTAATTATCTTCTCTTAACTTAGTTGAGAAGTGAAATATATTTTATTCTTGATCCTAAAACACTTAAAAAAGCAATGAATTAATTGATGTTTTCACTGATTTATAGCTCTTATCAAAATCTTTTCATTATTCTTGACCATGCGTATATTCTTTTAAATAACTGGTATAATAAATAAATAAATATATATATATACACACGTGCGCGCGTGCGCGTGTGTGAACTTTGCTCATTTGTCATGGCTAATTTTATTGAACTCTTTCATGTTGCATATTTAGAAATGGAGGGACGAAGGTGGGAGGATCTAGAAATGGACTGTTTGGTGAATGTGCTTGGAAGAGTTGGTATGGAATCACTGCTGTTAGATGTTCCATTTGTGTGCAAATCATGGCACAAAGCAACCCTTAATCCTTTGTGTTGGAGGTTCCTTGAGTTTCCTCATGCATTTGATTCACGCTCATATTCTTCCTTCACCTTTATAAATAGATTTAAAGATGTATATGGAATCAAGAAATTATCCCACACCGCATTTATAAAGTTTATAGTTGATCGTAGCTGTGAAAAAGCTACTAAGCTTGTGCTCCCAAAAATTTGCACAGAAGAGGCATTGAAGTATGCAGCAGAAAAGTAAGTCATATATAACTACTTAGGCTATGGTGGTTTATTAATTGTGTTTTTATTTACAGAATCACTTATGGATATTAGATTGATATCGATTTAAATTTTACTGGGAATATATGCAATATAAAGAAAATGATTTTAAAAATCATAATCGATCAACGCTTTTTATTGTTCCAAAATCTTTGAATTACTTCGACTGAACGAAGATAAATTAATTGTTTTAATTTCTTTCAGGTGTCCGTCCTTGGAAATTTTGGGCTTGCCTCTTAATCTGTTCTTTGATCAACTATCCGTCATTTCTGAAATCATAGGCAAGTGGAAGAATTTGGAAGGTTAATTCTTGGAATTGACAATATATTCAGAAATTATGGATTTGGGTTAAGTACTGCTGGAGCTTACATTGGTGGGGCAGTCATCAGCTATTGTCAATTTACTTCCAAAGATTAAGTACTTAGATATGAGTTGGGCAACGCTTGATCGAGAAAGTCTAAAGTCTAATTATGATACTGCAAGGCTGCAAGCAACTTAAGTATTTAGATGCAAGTAATTGTCAAAGTGTGGAGATTGATGATGAAATATTTAAACTTGCTTCTCATATCACCACATTTAAGTACAAAGCTTCAAAAGCCCGTGTGCCATGGTCGTGCGATTTTGATGTTAGGCGTCTAAACTATTTGCCTGCGTTGGTGCCTGATGGGTACTCGGAAACTGAGGGTGTTCCAGAGTATAACATTTTGGACATGCTTATTCATATGATTTTGAGTTTGAGTTTTAAGTTTGTTAAATATTTGTAAGATCATTTACTTGTCTAAGTGAGTTGTGTATGGTATAGTTAATTAGGATTCTGAGATTATTGGAGAAGGATCCTATACTAACAATAATTTCAACCTTTTATACATCTTTGAATGTTTAAATGAATCTGCAGAGCAGAAAATAGGCTAACAATGGTTGATTTGCCAAAGCAATCTATTCCTGCATTGATCCATGCTCATGATTGGAAAGTTTTCTACTTTTATGAGATATTGTGGAGGGCGGAATGTTTGTTTCAAATCTCATTTCAGAAGTTAATCTTGAATATCTTCATCTTGCTGCATCATGTGGTCATCTGAATGTTTTCAACACTAAATTCTCTGATAAGAGCCTGCAATTGCCACTTCTAAGATAAAATTCCATCTTTTAAAGAAAAATAAAGATATATAAAGTCAACATACATTTCCATGCATTTCTCTTACGAAGCTATACATTCCAAATGTTCAACCATAAAACCGAAGGCATAGCAGAATAGAGCCTATACACAAAAAACCAAAGATGTTGCTAGCGCAGATCAGAAACTAAATAAAGACTGATAGATTACAGAACATGATTCGAAACCATTCCTATCTATGACAAATTCATAATCTCAACAGCAAGACCAAAGAAAACTCTGCGACGTCCTTCTAGTGGTATGCAAAATAAGATGTTGAACACGAAAATAGAAACAAGTATTGGTAAAGAAAAGGACATTTATGCTACAACAAAATCGGCCATCACTTGACAGCATGAGTTACTGAGTGCAAACTTAGTAGCACGAACCATTACTCAAAAAAAGGAAGCTTTTTAGAAAGAGGACATCTGAACAACACGCTGCTTTCCAAGCCTCACTGAATTGACATAATCTGTAGGGCAATGTGCAGAAATACCAGGGATTGCCAGTCCCATTATCCTGAACAAGATGGAAAACCACCCCTCCTCATACTCTGGCCCATAGGTGTAACCCATTGTCAAGCTACGAATTAACTCCCAAACAGCATTCAGATATGATGGAACCAGGTACCTCAATGCAAAGTAATTTTTGTTCGGCACCTCATCCATTTTCTTTAATTAGTATGCACAAAATGGAGAAGAAACAAAACATTACTATGAAGAACCCAAACAACTCAGACAAAGGCAGGTTGTCATGACATGAAATTGAACATTCATTTATAAGTTTTCTTGTCCACAACATTCTCTACTAAAGAAATTTACTGTGCCTCTTAAGCATAAATTTTTTTAGCTAATTTGTTCTGCTTTCTGTTAACAAGAACTATGATTATAAAATGTACCAAACAAAATATGCATGTGCAGGACAGGGTAGACAAGATTCACCACACTTGAAAAATATGAAAAACAAAGCAAGGATTTAGTCCGAAAATCAATATGAATACCTGTTCAATGTAGCAGCTATCATAGTACAGGCACACCCCGAAATGCTTATACAAGAAGTTTTTGTCATCATAGGGCAATCTGGGAACCAAATCATTGCAGTAAACAACCCTGAAGTACTTTGGTACTGGAGAATCCAAATGAGCTTCCATGAACTTGCCCAGCTGTCGATTTCCAACCCGTGGTTGTCCAAATGTATATAATCCCAATAGCCTTCGCATTACCTCCGTCTCCTCATGTAGCAGTAGCACCGTTGGGAACAATATAGAAAGGGCTCCACCTAGGCTATGCCCAGTGACTACAAATTTTGCATTCTTGTGCTCTTTGAGTAAGCTCTTTAGCTTATTTTTCACAACATAGTATGCAATTAGTTCCTCAGAATCAGAAGACTGATCCCTACCATTTTGTTCTATGCCAGAGGGCATGTTTGATGTTATTGATTTAGTTCTTTTTAAAGAGCTTGTATTCACATTATCACTTCTTGAAGTACTGAACTTTGTTTCATTTGTCTGAAGGTGCCATTGGAAGGTTGCAGCATTTTCTCTGTTGCCCAAACCTAAGGCTTCTAAGAATCCCATGTGGACTTTTCCCAATTCTGGGATCTCATACCAAGAGTAGTCAAAATCAGTATTCCAATCATCAGCATCAAAAGGTTCAGTGCCCCTAAAGCTTACCAATATCAAATTTGCATCTTCAGGCTTGTCACAAAGGATGAACACTTGAGTGGACATCTGTTTCTGGAAATCTATGAAATTCATATTCCAAAAGAAAGAAGCAGAAAATAGAAAGACAAGAATGAAATTTTGGTCAAAACAACATAGTATATAGAGTTTTCTTAAACAAATATAAGGAAAATGCCCCTAATAAACAAGAACTGAAATTCTCACCATTCCAACAGTTGTAGAAGTCCACAAAGTGCATCTGCTTTTGTAAAAGTTGTAATTATTAAACCAATCATTTATTATGCAAAGTTCATAGGACAAATCGATGAACACCAAAAGATGAATGAATTAACAGGAATAGAACAGCTTGCCTTCCAATGATGAACTACTACATTTCT
>SNVD02013994.1:0-89913 GCA_013180625.2 Boswellia sacra | reverse complement strand
TTTTTCCAACAATGCTTTCTATAGCCAAAGCTTTAGGAATAACTCCTAAAACGTGACTACCTCCTGCACGTGCAGCTCTTGCCACACAACCCATCAACCCGAGGCTACCTCCCCCATAAACCACATGAATCTTTCTTTCAGCGAGTAGTCTACCAAGATAATTTGCTGCCTCGACAAACTCTTCACTTTTACCCGGTCGAGATCCACAGAATACACATATCCTTTGGATTCGACGTTGTGAAGTTCCCTCCATGTCTATGCAAAACTCTAACTATGTGTGAAGAAGAGAACAAGACATGTGGTATTTATGGAGTGCAAAAAGGTATGTTAATGATGATATCTATCTAGGTAGCTCGATTGTTTGTTGAAAAAGTTGACAATAATGCAAAAAAAGGTCAAAAGATGATGAAATAATACACCATAAGTCAAACAAAAGATACAAATTCAAAAATGACAGCAATGAGGTATTAAAATTCAAAAATGATGGCACGCATGCATATTTACAGGTAGTTGTGACTGTGGCTCACATCTTCCTCTGGTTTTACGTCCAGAAACGGCTTAAACACCTTCTATGAGTTGGGGATATGCTTCCCATCCAGTTTTCTTATAAACTGGCAAACAGGGTCGTTTTGAGTCAGATTTCCAAGACTATAGCATTCCTGCTCATCTCGGAATTGTGTCCACAAATTAAAAATTTCACGCTGCACAAGTCCACAAGAATGCGTCTCAAGAGTCGTTCGAATATCATCCAAAGACTCCTTACTCAGTCCATTCTTGATGAACTGTAGTTTATCCTCTCAATTGTTAGACAAATATCCCAAGGAGCAGCAACACTGGTTACAAGTCCATCTTGCAAACTTGTAACCTTTTCACTCTTCGCTTTTTGGCATAAGAGCCTTTTCCCAAACCTCGCATATGGGAAACAAGATTATCTAAAAACTCACAAGAGAATCGAACCTTGGCTTCAATTAACCATCTTAAATCAGCAGGAATACCCTTACACATGAACAACCTTAGTCTTTCAGCACGAGCTTTATAAATTTTAAGCAAATCATTTTGAGGAAGAGAGGGAAAATGTTTGTGCAATTTTGAGAGAATGGTATCCATGTGAAGAAAATGAGAGAGAAGAAAAGAAAATGGATGCAAGGTGAGCAACAGTTTTTAGGGAACTGAAAAACTGACTTTAAAAGCCACGGAGTACCGTATCCGCCACTTGACCGGGAAAATAATCCTTAAAAAGGATCAATTAAAGCAACGGACTCTTCGTTTTGGTCAAAATTTTCAAAGAATGGTTTTAACCGTTGTCCATTAACTTTAAACACATTACCATTCTTTGGGTTCTCAATTTCAACTGCTCCATGAGGGAAAACATTTTAACAATGAAAGGCCCAGTCCAACGAGACCGAAGTTTACCAGGAAACAAATGCAATCTTGAATCATACAAAAGAACTTTTTGTGAAGGTTCAAAAGATTTTCTAACAATGGATTTGTCATGAAAAACCTTCATTTTTTCTTTGTAGATTTTCGAATTTTCATAAGCCTCATTCCTGATTCTTCAAGTTCACTTAGTTGGAGTTTACGTAACTTGCAAGCATCATTCAAATTTGTGTTGAATGTTTTAATAGCCCAATAAGCTTTATGCTCAATTTCCACAGGCAAGTGACAAGGTTTTCCATAAACTAGTCTATAAGGAGACATTCCTAATGATGTTTTAAAAGTAGTTCGGTAAGCCCAGAGTGCATCATTAAGTCTTAAAGATCAATCTTTACGATTTTGGTTAACCGTTTTTTCTAAGATCTGTTTTATCTCCCTATTAACTAATTCAACTTGTCCACTTGTTTGTGGGTGATAAGGTGTAGAAATTTTATGGGTTATTCCATATTTCTTCATTAAAGTTTCAAATGGTTTGTTACAAAAATGTGTACCCCCATCACTAATAATGGCTCGAGGAATTCCAAATCTACTTAAGATATTTACCCTCAAGAATTTGACAACTGTTTTGTGATTATTGTTTCGACATGGAATTGCTGCGACCCATTTTGAAACATAGTCCATTGCAACAAGGATGTACACAAAACCAAATGATGGTGGAAAGGGTCCCATAAAATCAAAACCCCAAGAGTCAAAGATTTCAACGACAAGAATGGGATTCAACGGTATCATGTTTCTTTTTGAAATAGATCCCAATTTTTGACAATTTTCACACGTTTTGCAAAATGCATGTGCATCTTTAAATAAGGTGGGCCAATAAAATCCACATTGTAAGATCTTAGCAGCTGTTTTTCTAGATGAAAAATGTCCCCCACATGCTTCAGAATGACAAAAGTTAATGACACTACTTACATCATTGTCGGGTATGCATCTTCTCATTATTTGGTTTGGACAATATTTGAACAGATATGGGTCATCCCAGTAAAAATTTTTCACCTCGGTTAAAAATTTTCTTTTGTCTTGAGCATTCCAATGAGGTGGTATTTTCCCTGTCGCAAGAAAATTTACAATGTTAGCAAACCAAGGTATAGTAGCAACGGAAAATAAAAATTCATCAGGAAAAGAATCATTGATAGGTGAAGTTTCAATTAATGTCTCTATCGTTAGTCTTGAAAGATGATCAGCAATGACATTTTCGGCTCCTTTCTTATCCTTTATTGTGATGTTGAATTCTTGGAGTAATAAGATCCACCGTATCAATCTAGGTTTTGCATCATGATTAGTCATTAAATGTCTCACAGCTGCATGGTCAGTGTAAACAATTGTTGGAGAGCCAATTAAATAAGATCAAAATTTGTCCAATGCAAATACTACTACAAGTAGGTCTTTCTCAGTTGTTGTGTAATTCATTTGTGCATCATTTAAAGTCTTACTTGCATAGTATATTACATAAGGCTTACCTTCTTTTCTTTGTCCTAAGACAGCACCAACGGCATAGTCACTTGCATCACACATCAATTCAAAAGGCAAGGAACAATCAGGAGATTGCATAATTGGAGCAGTTGTTAAAAGTCCAATTAGTGTATCAAAGGCATTTTGACATTCTTGAGTCCATTCAAAGGAAGTATCTTTTATTAAGAGGTTACAAAGAGGTTTAGATATAGCATTGAAATTTCTTATGAACCTCCTATAAAATCCAGCATGCCCTAAGAATGAACGAACCTCTTTAACTGTTTTTGGTAGAGGCAAATGGGAAATTAATTCCACTTTTGCTTTATCCACGTCAATTCCTTTAGAAGACATCACATGACCTAAAACAATTCCTGAAGTGACCATATAATGACATTTTTTTCAATTCAAAATAAGACATTTTTCCACACACCTTTTTAGGATTTTTTCTAAATTTTCAAGACAATTATCAAAAGAGTTTCCAAAGACAGTTAAATCATCCATGAAAACTTCTAAACAATGCTCAACCATGTCACTGAAAATGCTTAACATCCATCTTTGAAAAGTGGCTGGGGCATTACAAAGTCCAGAAGGCATTCTCCTAAATGCAAAAGTGCCAAAAGGGCACGTGAATGTGGTCTTTTCTTGGTCTTCAAGTGCAATGGGGATTTGATAGTAGCCTGAGTATCCATCAAGAAAGCAGTAGTAGGGGGTTCCTGCTACTCTTTCAAGAATTTGGTCAAGAAAGGGTAAGGGAAAATGGTCTTTTCTAGTGACAGCATTTAATTTTCTATAATCAATGCACATCCTCCAGCTAGATGAGACACGAGTTGGTAATGATTCCCCCTTTTCATTTTTAACAACTGTAATGCCAGATTTCTTAAGGTACTACTTGTGTAGGGCTTACCCACTTACTATCAGAAATAGGATAGATAATTCCCACATCAAGTAGTTTGAGAACTTCAGCCCTAATGACCTCTTTCATGTGTGGATTTAATCTCCTTTGAGGTTGTTGAGATGTTTTGGCATTTTCCTCTAAATGTATTCTATGTGTGCAAATTAAAGGGTTAATGCCTTTTATATCTTTTAAAGTCCACCCAATTGCATTTTTATGCCTTTTAAGCACTTCTATCAACTTACCTTGTTGCTCGCATGTGGGGGTTGAAGAAATTACCACCAGATATGTCTGATTCTCCCTAAGATATGCATATTTCAGTCCTTCAGGTAAGGGCTTCAATTCTAGCTTGGGAGCTTCATCTTCCTTGCTTTCATTCATTTGCCCCAATTCTTCAAATCTTGATTTTGAGCCTTTTTCCATCACCTGTGCACAATCCAATAAAGAGCATATATCAGAAAGATCAGACTCTAGTTCCATGCTTGATTCTGATGAATTCACTAGAGAAGTTTCCAATGGGTCAGAAGAACTCCCTTTTTGGATGTGATCTTCCACAATAGATTCAATTACATTGGCTTCATCAACTTCATCTTCTTCTTCATTTGGTTGTTTGCACATATTAAAAACATTAAGTTCTAATGTCATGTTCCCAAATGATAGCTTCATGACTCCATTCCTGCAATTAATCAAAGCATTAGAAGTAGCTAGAAATAGACGCCCTAAAATAACAGGAATTGAATTGCTTACTTCCACTGGTTGTGTGTCCAAGACGATAAAATCCACTGGGTAAATGAATTTATCGACTTGAACTAACACATCTTCTACTATTCCTCTTGGTACTTTAATTGATCTATCAGCAAGCAAAAGAGTCACAGAAGTTGGTTTTAACTCACCTAGATTGAGTTTTTGAAAAACCGAGTATGGAAGCAAATTCACATTAGCACCAAGATCAAGTAAAGCTTGTTCAATTTTATGGTCTCCAATAACACATGAAATTGTAGGACAACCTGGATCCTTATATTTCACTGTATTATTATTTTGAAGAATAGAACTTACTTGCTCGGCTAGAAAGGCCTTCTTTTTCACATTTAGTTTTCTTTTCACAGTGCACAAGTCTTTCAAAAACTTTGCGTAAGAAGGTACCTGTTTGATCACATCAAGCAAGGGAATGTTGACCTTTACCTGTTTGAAAATTTCAAAGATTTCAGAATTGTGAGTTGGCTTCTTTGGTGTAGCTAATGCTTGAGGAAATGGAGGCACAGATGAGGATTTGGTTTCTTCTTCGCTAGGTGTTGGGTTGGCAACCTCTTCCTGTCCTTTAGAGATCGATTCTTCTTCTTTCTCACAAGGATTAGGAATGTGTTTTTCAACAACCTTACCATTGCGAAGGGTCATGACTGACTTGGCTTGGTCAAAATAATGGTTATTTGGATTCCCTGCATTTGAGTTAGATTGATCTTTGGGGTTTTACAATGTTTGAGAAGGAAATTTTCCTTTCTCTTAGATGCTACATGTAAATGCAAATTTTGCAAGAGTTTCTGACAAATTTTCTAGTGTTTGAGTAGTTTGACTATTGAAAGTCTCTTGCTTTGTAATGAATGAATGCAATGTTTCTTCAAAGTTATTCCTAGGAGGAGGAGCATATGCATGATCATGAGAATTTTGAAAATTTTGTCGTGTTTGAAAAGGGACTTGTGAAGATTGTGCATGATTATCATTTTTCCAGCTAAAATTTGGATGATTTCTCCAACCAGGATTGTAGGTTTGTGAATATGGATTGTGATTTGGCCTTTTGAAAGTGTTCAAGGCATTGGCTTCTTCATGGAGACATTCCCTAAAGGCAGGCAAAGTTGGACAATTATCAGTAGAATGGTCATTGTCATCACAAATGTTACGGACATTTTCTTGAATAGAATTCAATTGACCACTATTTTTCATTTCTAAAGCCTCGACTTTTCTGTCTAGGGATGCATATTTGGCTTGAAGGTCATGGTCTTCCCTAAGGTTGTAAATAACTCTATTGGATGTCGAGGTTTGGGCCTTGCTTGGTACCTCATAGGTGCCAGCAGTGTCCTAATTTTGTGCCTTTTCTGCTAAGGAATCTAGGAAGTCAAGTGCTTCCTCAGCGTCTTTTTCTTTAAATTCTCCTCTACACATTAATTCTACTAATTGCCTATCTTGAGGTGTTAACCCTTCATAGAAGTGTGCAACTATTCTCCAAGTTTCAAAATCATGGTAAGGACAGGTATTAAGTAGTTCCTTATATCTAACCCAACATTAGTAATGGGTTTCCCCTTGTTTCTGAGAGAAATTAGAAATTTGTCTTTTAAGAGAATTTGTTTTATGGGTAGGAAAAATTTTTTTCAAAAATTGTTATTTCATCTCATCCCATGAACTAATGGAATTCGACCTCAAATTTTGTAGCCATGTTCTAGCTTTATCTTTTAAAGAAAAAGAAAAAAACTTTAATCTAATGGTGTTTATGCTACAATTTGGGTCAGTGTAGGAGCTACATACCTCTTCAAAGAGTTTCAAGTGCGAATATGGGTTCTCCATGTCAAGGCAATGAAAAGTGGGTAGAAGTCGAACAAAACTTGGTTTGAAATTGAAATGGATTGAATCTGGAGGAGAAATTACACAAGATGGTGCACTAGTCCTTACCGGATTCATGTAGTTTCCGAGGTTTCTTCGTTGGTTTTGATCATTTTGTTGCGAACGGCTGTCCCCTTCATCCGTGAATATTTTCTCATGATTGTTGGCCATGTTTTCTAAGGAAGATGATGTTTTTCTAACAAGTCTACAACTAGATGTTCGTGACCAAATTTTCATGCAAGAAAGAGAGAAGAAAAGAGAGCAAAAGATGAACACACAAAGAAAAATAAAAAAATTTAGATCTAAGATGAGAAAAGAGAAGACTTACAATTTTGCACGCCAATTTTTACCTTCCCCGGCAACGGCGCCAAAAACTTGACACATCCGAAAAAGGATTGTCTCCCAAGTATAGGAGTGTCGAAGTAATAAAACCCGGTGAGACCGGGGTCGATCCACGAGGAAGGGAATTTAAGCGTTACAAATTATAAGCTAAACAAATGTGATATGTATGATTCAAAAAGGTGAATGATAATATCAACAAGTATATAAGATGGTAGGTGGTATTACCGACCCTTCAAATATAAAACAAAAGCAAGAGGAGGTAAAACCATCCATGGAAATAGGTGATATAACCAACCATAGTAAATTAAAGAACAATTTCATAAGGTGGTAGAACCTACCATAGTAAATAAAATAAAAAGTTCATAAACAATAAAATAATTAAAATACAAGAGGAATTAACACAATAACAATGAAGGCTAAGGTTAGGGGATCCGCCTTGATATTTCGAATAAGGATAAACAACCCATTTTAGTTATATGAATTATATTTGTTTCGTTACCAATATTTATACCACTTCTTGTAAATGGGTTCAAGCATCCAATGTGCCAATCACCATATGTCTACAACAAATCAAGGTTCCTAACTAGAGTCGTGTCGGTAAGGAAGAACATACATCATCTAGAAAGGATCCAAGCATTTGATGTGCCAAGGATTGTCGACAATGGATCAAGACCTCCACTTTACGAGTGGTGTCAAGATTGATTAAGAAATTAAATATAAATTATATTGAATAAACATTATAAGATTAAGATTATTAAGCACATATTAAGGGTTAGAGAATCCTTATTCTCATATCAAGGGTTTCACCCTTTCGCCTTAGCAAAAGAGAAATTAGAAGAACATTATAATAGAAAGAAAATAAATGCAAGAAAAAGGAAATTCATTAATAACATAAACACACAAATACAAAACAAGATCCTAGCCAAAGCCAAAATGATCCAGCCAAGGCCAAGATGCCCCAATGGGTCACAAGGCACCTCTATTTATAGATACATCCAGGGGCAAACTTGTCAAATTACAAGGGCATAATTGTCAAATATTAGTTGTAAATATCTTTGACAATTGGGATAATTGGGCACCAACTTTGGCCATCCATTTTGACATTGAAATGTTGAGAATTTTAATCACATGTCTCATGAAAGTTGTAGATATTTCTCTCAGCTTTCTATAACATATTGATTTGCACAATTTGGATACGTATTTTGAGAGATACGGTCCAAATACTGACGCCTGGTCAGACTGGGCCGAGACTGTAGATGGGTTCATTTCAAGCCCAATTTTGGTCCACTAAGAGCCCGAATTTGATGATGCTTTTGAAATGCAATCTTGTAGACAATTGAATCAGCTTTCCAAAATATTAAGAATTGCACTATTCTGATCTATAAATAGAGAGTTATGCCCATTTTACCGAACCTGTAATAATACCAAAATTAAGAGGAATTAATTCCAAAGATGCAAATGCTACAAATATGCTTAAGTTGAGGAATTTAATGACACTATTAATGCAATATGATGAACTAAACTCTTATTAAACATGCATATTTAAGTGTTCATCAAAGGGTGAAACCCTTGATATGAGAGTAAGGATTCTCTAACCCTTAATATGTGCTTAATAATCATAATCTTATGTTGTTTATATGATTTATATTTATTTTCTTAATCAATCTTGACACCACTCGTAAAGTGGAGGTCTTGATCCATTGTAGACAATCCTTGGTACATCAAATGCTTGGATCCTTTCTAGATGTCGTATGGTTCTTTCTTACCGACGCGAATCTAGTTAGGAACCTTGATTTGTTGTAGACATATGGAGATTGGCACATTGGATGCTTGAACCCATTTACAAGAAGTGGTATAAATATTGGTAACGAAGCAAATATAATTCATATAACTAAAATGGGTTGTTTATCCTTATTTGAATTATCAAGGGCGGATCCCCTAACCTTAGCTCTCATTATTATTGCGTTAATTTCTCTTGTGTTTTAGTTATTCTCATTTATTAACTTGTTCTTTACTTATACTTGTTGACATTATCTTGTAACCTCTTCGAACCATCCATATCACATTTGCTTAGCTTATAATTTGTAACGCTTAAATTCCCTTCCTTGTGGATCGACCCCGGTCTTATCGGATTCATTACTTCGACACTTCTATACTTGAGAGACAATCCTATTTTCGGATGTGTCATTATTCCAATGAAAAGCCCATCAAACAACTTAGTTGGTGCAAATTAGTATACCTAGACTAAATATTTTCCCTTAATTAGGTTAGTAAGCAGTTCAATGCAGTTAGGTTTTTTAGAGACACATCTAGTTTAATGTTTGACAAATAAATAAATACACATTTTGAGTGCAGAGCAAAAGTTCCTAACTTAGAAAGCATTCCTAAAGTCGTTGTAATGTGGAAAGAGCATTATTCCTAAAAGTTTGAAATCAAAATGAAAATGAACGTCAAAGATGAAAATATTTAGAGGAATATTTTACATCCTCAAATTATCTAAAATTCTTTGTAATAATGGGTGAGAATATAACCCCATATACAGTTCAATTAGGGCACTACAACCAAATATTTAATGAGGAACTGAAGAAATTCCTACATAACTTAGTCATTGAAGATTTTGTAAGGAGAATTGAAGGAAATATGTTTGATTATACCGAAAAATGAAAGTTAGCGAGATAATTCTTTCATCTACTGATGGTTCTAATGAAGGTCAAGATGTATAAGATGCGAAAGGCTTCAGAATAGATTCTAGAATACCTTTTAGGAGATTTTTGTTGCACAAATTCAACCATTTCGCATTCTCAAATGAGGTTGTAATAGGAAGAGGATATTATTGAATCATGTATTAAAGTAGAAAGCTATAGATGATTACAGGCATTAAGCTCTATAAGCATGGTCCATGATGCAATCAAATTGTTAGATAAAACTGTTAGCTTGTTCCCCTAAAATCATATAGAAAAAGAATTCCATTATTCTTTTTTATTTAACAGTAGCTATAAAGATAGTTACACATTTGATTTTAAGCACATAAACCATAATTGTCTCACAATGAAGAAAGGAAAAATATGGAGAGATGCAAAGAAGCTACATATATTAGATCTCACTAATACCTCCACATCCAAATTTGTCAATTTGAACAGTTTGCTAGGTCTTCTGGCAAGTTGACTATAAAATTGTTTGATGCCATAGGAAAAGGTGGCATAGCACATCATCACATAATAGCCAAATGACTTTTTAAAAATATATAATTTGCTTTTCCCATTACTAGTTACATAGAAAAAATACTTAGCAGTGTAAAAACAATAGAAAAGCGCAAGGTTTCACCATGAATAAAAGCATAATGGGATAGTTATTAAGTTAATTATTGAAGACATTCGCAACGATTAGTGAATTCCCACAACAATCCCAATCCCTTTTTCATGTGATATGTTTTACATCGTACCGATGCCATTGTGTTTGCGTGAGGCTCAAGAGTAAAAAAATGCAGGAATAGCTCCTCTTCGGGGGTTTTTGGCTTTCGAGGTGAGGTTTGGAACCCGTAGTGACCTAATGGGATAGCGAAGTAGCCTTGAAAAACACGTTTGAAATCATGAAAGACAACCCCACAAGCACAAGGACCAAGAATGCCTTTTGAGGGGGGACAACCCAAAAAATAGTTTCAATATTTGGGGTCTAACTATAAGATTTGTTGAAGTGGTAACAAATTTGTAAATTCAAGTATTTTGTAAGTAAATTCTACAGTAGTAATCCATAAGAAAATTTCCAAAATAAAAACATGAAGATACCTGCATATCCTCGCAATGTTTTTGCCCTCGTCTTAAATCATATCTGTATCCTTTTGTATTGCATTTATTTTGTAAGTCTAAAAGAAAGATGATGAGAGGACACCAACAATGCCATCAGGAGTTGGCTTATGTCCTTGACTAGCATTTCTGGTCTGATACCCTTTGCCCAATGTCAGCAAATTTGACAAATCAACACCAGTCTATAAAAAATAATCTTTAACCTTAGCCATCCTCTGGTCAGTAAATCTAATAACTTAAAAACTCAATACTCTATTAAAAAAAAAAAAAAGAAACTTGACTCAGTTTCACCTATACAAAGAGAGTTAAGAAGAGAGTTCAAATGATAAATTAGATTAGACAAAGACAAATGACATAATAGTAGGATTCAATTTCTTATGAGATACAAAATTTAATGTGGAAAACATCATGTGAATTCATATTAAGGAATAGTGAAAATGTTTTGTGAACAAATAATACATCAAATGAGAGACTTATGTCTTTAAGTCCGATGTTAATGAATTCATATTAGGCTTCTAAGAAAGAAAAAATTGGAAATTTACAAAAACAAGTTTGTAATAGTTTTAGCATGGAAGAGTGGGTAGATACTTGAGATAACCTGTGAAATAAATTTGTTTATTTGGTTCCTTATGTAATCCCAATGTTTTCATGTTATAACATTGAAAAAAAAAATTCCAAGGAAAGAGACATCCATAACCATCCACAAATAAACGTTATAAACTAATATTATCCAATTCCTTATAAAGTGTTTCTAGTGTAGGAAAATGTTGGCTTAAAATCGCAAGTGTACTATATCGTAGACCAGTAATAAAATGAGAGTATGAATATCATCCCATAAGGACTATTGGTACTGAATACCAAAATTATACCAACCTCTAATTAATTTAAATAATTATAAAAGAGAATTGAGTTTGGTAACAATTGAACAAAGCTTGATTAAATTAAAATTAACACTACGAGATCTCACAAAAACTGTGGATAGAAGAATACAATAATGAAAAGTCTAGGGATCCAATTTCACCAGAATTAATCTGTTCAACTTCTCTGATTCAATTAACCAATGTTTATTCCTATTGTTGCCAATCGATTTCACTAATTTGATTATTATTCTTTCTCAAGCAATAATAATGCATATTAATATATTAAAATCACATCTCTGTCTCATCTAACTCATTGTTAATTCCCATTAATCACAAAAAATCATACTGGATTGCACAAATCACATTTATATCTCTATCTCACATGATTTATGGCAAGATAATTAAGGACTAATGTAAACATCACTTCTCAATCTCAATTCACATCTCAATTCATGCAACAATTGGCTAGAAAATCACATGCATTGAGCATATAATTAAATTGCTCAACAATATTGGAATCAACATCGATCAACTAAAATCAAGAGAAATAGAACATCAAAATATGGCTACATCTTCACCCTAGAAAATGGAAATTAGTTCATATCACAAACAAACACAAAATTAAACATGTTTTTAGACATAAGTGAAGAGAGAGATAAAAAAACTAGCTATGGAGAATCAAATCTTTGATGAAGAAGATGATGGCTGTCTAGTTTTTGCCTATCCTCTCTAAAAAGTTCCTCTCCAAATCTGAATCACCAGAGATCTACCTTCTGCTCACCTCTTTTGATCTAAGTTTGAATCCTCTTCCACGCTCGCGACCGCTAGGGATTCCACCAAAAAGCAACATGCTCATTGCCTCTCCTAGGGATTCCACCAACATCATCATTTGGTCTCTTCCAAAAGTCAATCCACTTAGCTTGGTAGAAGTGCTCCACCAAAACTGCAAATGGGATGTTTTAAAAATCTTGTCCAACTCATTTTCCCCCACATGCCATCCAAAATTACCCTTCCACATGAGATATATTATTATGGAACTTTGCATTTATTTAGTTGGGTTTACCATCATAAAATTCCTTTAGGTACAACTTGAACAAACTTAGACAAAATTCGTCAATTAAACATAAAAGGGGAACATAAAACTCAAGATAAAATATAAAAATAATGTATGAAAATTATACTTATCAAATACCCCCAAACTTGAGTTTTGCTAGCCCTCAAGCAAAAAGTAAAAGAGAAATAAAAAAGCAAAAAAAAAAAAAAAAAACAAAAACAAGGACATCACTTGAACTAAAAATTGGCCTCATAGTTTGCATTAAAATATAACTCAAGGAAAATTTCAAAACCAAGCACTGATCAAAATTTTAAGTTTATAAAATAGCTTCACTTCACCTCATTTCCTTAAGTGTGTGTGCATGTAAGCCATTTGCACTTCATCATTTACAGCCCAGATCAATTTATGATTAAAATTGAACCAAATTTGATAATTAAGAGTTGAGCGTAAATGGACTCCTTAAGCCTACTTTTCAAGCCACTCTCTACTAATGTAGACAAACACAACGATAAGGATTAAATAGTTATTCAGCTTGTATTGTTTGACTAGGGTGAAGGTATGACAAAGGATGAAGATTTAGCCTAAAACACCCAAAAAAAAGTACAAATCAGTCAGATTGCACAAAGCTCAGCCCTAAAACATGATTCATTGCAACACACCCAGTAATTCCTCCCAAATTTTTTTACAAACATCTATTCTCCGTATAACATAGAATACAAGAAACTATGCCCCTGAACTCCTTCTTTTTTTTTTTTTTAATACACATACAATTTCTTTTTTAATACACATACAATTTTTTTTGACACTAAAGGGTATAGCTCTCAAAGACACATAATATGTACCTTTTTTTTTAATGAGACCTTACTGACATTTCCCATTGTATCTCCTAAAGTCTCTCTTTCTTCCCGAAGCTATCGCAAGGCTTACAATACAATTTTGAATGATCTATGTACTCATGGGTAAGGGACAATATGTGTAGAAAATTTATTTATAGGCTGGGAAAAATTTTAGTGAGTTAAATCAAAGAAAAAGGTTTAATTAGGTACAAAAGGGGTAATTAGGGGTCAATTTTATAGTTGGCTAAAAAGGCTCAAATAAATAAAAAATAGCCTTAATCATTTCCCTAATGTTGCACAGTCTAGGATTTCATCTCAAGTGACAATCAAGCAGGTTCTAGAGTCCACTAAAATCTTATGAACACTTAAATGACTTAAACCTTCTCTAAGTAGAAAAAAATAACTTAGTGATTATGGCGATGTGCTCAATGTTTTCAAAGAATATAAGCAAAGCAAAACCAATAACAGTTTGAGCAAACAGATCTGTGCATAATTTATCATTTTTCAAGAGTTATTATCAATTCAATCATTTTCTTATCATAGGCCCACAAAATCAAAAGAAAACAACACTTGAACAAAGAAACCAAACAAAACACTAGTTTGTTACTAAACAAGTTAGCCAGACTACATGTTAATTAGAATGGGTTTTAAAAGGTCAAAATTGTATTCCCTAACTCCGCCACTTCGGACCTAATAGAACTGAAATGTGATTTAGGAATTTTCAACTTTTCACCTAGCCATTCTAACAGGTTAGCTTAGTAGAATGCTAGTAAAAAGGAACAATAAGAAAAGAACTTTCATGAACAAAATAAAAATGTAAATAAAGAGGTTCAAACCCGAGTTGCTAATTACAATCAGATGTCAAATCCAGTTCACACCTCTGATCACTTCCTTCAAACCAATTTATTTGGGCCACTACTAGATCAAGTTCAAAAGTGAATGCTTGCAATTTGTTGATCAGATCCTTGATAGTTAAAGCAGTGACTAGGATTTTATATGCCGACTGCAAAATGAAGTTATGTTCTACAGCTTTATCTAAATGAAACAACAAACTATTAAAGAAACCTTTTAAATTTAACAAACTGATAGGACCAGGAGGCTGTCTGAAAAATTTCCTCTAGTGCCAAAACCACATGGTAAAGCCATGAACACAACAGAATAAGTAAGCATTCGAGCTATGCTGTCATGGATGGATGTGACTGTAAGTTCATTCCCAACTATTTTCCTAGTTAGATTTCGTACAGCTAAAGGAGTAGGAATAATACCTAACACTCGACTCCCTCCTAAGAATGTAGCTATAGAAACACACCCCATTAGCCCACAGCTACCCCCTTCCTATATGACATTTATGTTCTTAGCAGCTAATAACCTACCCAAGTTATCTGTCATTCTCACAAACTCACCATCTCTTCCAGGTTGAGATCCATAAAATACACAAATCTTTTCAAATCTTTGAACTGGTGTTCTCTCCATTTTTACACTCACCTATCTTATGTATGATATTCTAATACATGAGGCGCTACATTTGCAGAGGTAAAAAGAGATGAAAGCTATTGTATTTCACACATGGAGACGAAAAATTATGTGGTGATTGATATACAATTAAGGCTCACCCATACAATAAAATCGATCCCTTTCCCCACACTTAAAACATGTGCATCTGCCTTTCGGTGGGAAATAATTGATGCATTAAGGCTTTCATTTGTAAAACATGGGGACAACTATCAATAGGGGTTGCTCGATGCATAATTATTAATCCCACTCACTTTTAAAATAAAGAAATCTGCTGTCGATGATGCACGCATTTGCTTATCCCACACATGTCTCCCACTTTTACTTTATGGGTAGCTGTATGGTTTGTCAAAAGTAAAAGATACACAGCCAAAAACGACTAATAAAAAATAATAACAAGATAAACAAGGAGAGGAAAGAGAAGAAAAAAATACAATAGTAACAACAAACAAAAAAAAAAAAAGATTAACAACAACAAAAATAGATTAAGGATAACAAAAACTTGAAAGAGAAATAATAGCTTGAGAAATTTATAATTAGGACAACAAAATCAACGGGAACAATAATAAATCACACTGACATGATAATTCTAAAAAACAAAACAAATATTTACAAGTAGTTGTGATTGTGGCTCACATCTTCCTCTGATTTTAACTCCAGTATCAGTTTAAACACCTTCTATGAGTCAAGGATTTGCTTCCTATCCAGTTTTCATACAAACTGGCAAATAGGTTCGTTTAAAGTCAGATTCCCTAGACTATGGTTTTGTTCCTTTCGAAACTGTGTCCATGATTTCATCAGTTCTCTTTGCACTAATCTGTAGGAATGATTCTCAAGAGTCAGTACGATATTATCTAATGGCACCTTACTCAGTCCATCCTTGATGAACTGAGTTTATCACCCCTATTTTTAGACACAAATCCTAAAGAACGATAGCTCTTGCTATAAATGCATCTAGCACACCTATGACAGACTTCTAACCTTTTAGCACGTCAATTTTTGGCGAGACTGCTTTTTCCTACACCAGGCATGTATACTGTAAAATTAACTGTAGATTTGTCGGCTGACCTAATCTTAGCTTTGATTAACCAGTAGATGTCTATAGGCAATTTCTTAATCATCAACATCCTAAGTCTATTAAATTGTGCTTTATAGATTTTTACCAGAGCGTTTTGAGGGAGTGAAGGAAAACGTTTGTGAAGGGACGGTAGAATGTTATCACTATCAATAACAAAGAGAAAAGGAAAGATATTACTAGAAATATATTAAGTTTGTTCTTCTCTTTGATCTGCATGCTTCAACCCTTTTGGCAGTGTTCTCTGCTTCCTTTTGAGTTTATCCTTAAGCTTTTGTTCAATGAAAGCATGACACAAATATGG
The DNA here is from genome assembly GCA_013180625.2 of Boswellia sacra. Classification (NCBI taxonomy): domain Eukaryota; kingdom Viridiplantae; phylum Streptophyta; class Magnoliopsida; order Sapindales; family Burseraceae; genus Boswellia; species Boswellia sacra. The sequence goes on along the minus strand of SNVD02013994.1, from coordinate 73,760 downwards.
CTAATTCTAATCAAAGCAACAACAAATGAAATGAAATGAAAAGTCAAAACATGCAAAAAGAAAAGAAAAATAATTAAAATAAATTAAATCAAATCAATCATAATAATGAAAAACCCACTAGATGAGTCTTCTCGAAGTAAAATCATAAGTAATGCAAAACAAAATAATAATACTAATCATCAAAAGCAAAGCAAATAAAACAAAATGCTTTAAAAGACTCTCCCAAACTTGAGAGACACATTGTCCTCAATGTGTATTTGACTGTCCTTTGATGCTGTATCGGTTATCGACATGATTCACTGTATCATTACACCCAGGGTAATTTCAATGAAAACACTTATAATATACATAGAGGCACAACAATGTTAATAGGTTGGGCTGTGTGGGCAGCTCTTGGCTTAAAAGTTCGGATTGAAGTGCCTTCTATATTGGGCTAGACCATTCACATGCAAATAGGTTAAGCTATGGATCTTCTGAAATTTCTATTCTATCGAGTTTGTTTTAGGGTTGCAAAAACTAATATAAAATAAGTTTTTTTTTATCACAAAAAAATTGGAATGCAAATATTCAAACTCATGGGTTGCCTCCCAAGTAGGACTTCAGTTAAAGTCTTCAGCTAGAAATTTTCTCTACTTTAAGGCTTATCAAGAAAAATGATGGTTGTGTTGTTGTCAAAGTCAAAACCTATGTAAAGTTTCAATCTTTGCCCATTAACTTTGAATGTGCCTTTCTCGGGATGACTAATTTCAACAGCTCTATAAGGAAACACTTGCACAACTTTGAAAGGGCCTCACCATCTTGACTTAAGCTTTCCTAGAAATAATCCCAACCTTGAGTTGTGTAGATGCACTTGTTGATAGGTGAGAATTCTTCTGAATGATGTGTTGTTTGCCATGCCTTAGTACGTTTCTTAAAAATCTTGGCATTCTCGTAAGCTTCATTATAAAACTCATCCATCTCATTCAATTGCAACAATCTTTTCTCTCTTACCTTTTTCAAGTCCATATTCAATGTCTTCATGGCCCAATATGCATGATGCTCTAACTCAACTAGTAGATGACTTTCTTTTCCATAAACTAACCTATAAGGATACATGCCTATAGGTGTTTTGAAAGCTGTCCTATAAGCCCATAAAGCATCATCAAACTTCCTGGCCTAATCTTTATGTGAATTTGCTACTGTCTTCTCAAGAATCATCTTTGCCTCTCTATTTAAAATTTTAGCCTGCCCACTTGTCTGAGGATGATAGGCAAGGGCCTTCCTGTGGTTAACACCATATTTGGCTAATAGTGCTTCAAACTGCTTGTTGCAAAAATGTGTGCCTTCATCACTAATGATTGCCCTTGGAGTACCAAACCGTGTAAAGATGTTCTTCCTTAAGAAATTTAGCACCACCCTACCATCATTGGTTTGAGTTTCACTTGTTTCATCCCATTTGGACACATAATCAATAGCAATGAGGATGAATTTGTTGTTTTAGAACGATGGAAATAGGCTCGTGAAATCGATTCCCAAAACAGCAAACAACTCGACCTCTAGGATGCATACACTACAAGAAAAATGCTTATATTTGGTGGTTTTTTGCCATTAAATATGTATATATTTGGCGGCCTTGAAAACGCCACCAATGACACCGCCAAATATAGTCAATTTAGCATATTTGACAGTCATAAGACCGCTAAATATGCACTTGACTATACTTGGTGGTTTTTGGCTGCCAAGTATAAATAGTTTTAAAAAATTAAAAAAATATATACTTGACAGTTTTTAGCAGTCAAATATGCACCTAACTATACTTGATGGTTTTTGACTGCCAAGTATAATAGGTTTAAAAATTCAAAAACATATACTTGACGGTTTTTGACCACCAGGTATAATAGTTTCAAAAATTAAAAAAATATACTTGAAAGTTTTAGCCGCCAAGTATTTAAAAAAATTAACATATATATATGTATGTGTGTGTGTGTGTATATATATATATATAATAGGTATCATTGTTAAATAATACAATTTTATAGCATTCTTTTTCCATACACTAATCTCATTGCAAGGAGTAAAAATTGCAAGTTGAATGAAATGTATGTACAGCTCCCACCTTTAATTCATATTATATTGAAGACCACAATAAGAAGACATTCATTTCAATAAAGCATCCCTTTTCCTTCAACCTTCCTCCCAGTCAATATCATCCTCATCCTCTCCAAAAGCCTCGGCCTCAACATTAAGTCATTGACCTTGAAACTTTCATTTGTGTTGCCTATAGTAATGCAAAGGGAAATGGTTGATGAATAATGACTAACAAACTAGTGTTAAATAGTAAGATCTAGGAACAACAAAATCCAATGCAAAAGTATTAGAAAGATAATCCATCGTATAATGGCCATATATAAATGTGTTTGAAAAAGACAAACAAACACTTGCATACAAATTCTTTAAGCATATTACTTTGTGTCAGTAACAAATACACAAATATGATGTCTACACAACACACCATAGATTAATTAACTCTATAGCAGTCTTTGATGGTTATCTTTATGACTTGACATTTCTGGGGAAAAAGACCTCCATAAATAAGCTTGAATTGACTATAAGATTTCTTTTCCACCAAAATGACAACAAAAAAACCCAACAAAATTCACATGTAATTTACGATCCCAAATGAAAAAATCTCACAAACTACGGGCATTTTCTTTATGTTGAATTTCCAGAATCTAGAAATTTAATAATGTAATTAGCAACCCATAACATTATAGTAACACATTATCATACTAAATTAAACTGACATTTAAAACAAGTTACCTGCCAGTGGAGCCTCTTCCCAATCGAAATCATCATCTCCCTCATCCTCTTCACGTTTAGACTTCATGCCCACTTGACGATTAGAAGACATTCAAGAGAGACCATCAGCAATGGCTGTGTTTGAAAGTTCAGGTTGTTTCTTAGCAGCTTCTTCTAGTTCCTGTTGTTTCTTAAGCAGAGCAGCATAATAAGCTTTAATATACTCATCTTGCAACATGAGAGTAAATGAGATGGAGAAAGAAAGAATCCTGATCACAACAAGAAAAGTAATAATCTCATTGCACTAGCCAGTATACTATGTTTATCATCTTCAACAGTAGACTTCTTGTCATTTGAGAATCCTCTAGCCGCTAAACTCCTATCCATCTTTGACTCCTACTTCGCCTATCCACGTTGTTCCTTTGTGAGATTCATCCCTTGCTTGATCATCCAAGGTGACAAAATTTTCACACACTCACACGATCAGTTCTAACAATGTTCAAGGGAAAATATTAATGTTCTGTACTCATTCTTACAACCAATGACAGCCCCAGATGTGGCTAATACAAATCACTAATCTAGGCTCTCTTAACTCTCAATTAATTCACTAATTCTCTAGGTACATAAAATGCATTGGAATATTAACAAAGTGCAAAAATGTGCAAAAACGGCCAACATATAGTGCATTAACTTGCAATGTGTCACTGGCATACTTTCAGAGATTAAGCTAAATAACAAACTAATACATATAAAAATGAATTAAAGCCACTCATAAACATCCATTTACACTAATTAAGATTATAAAATGTTAATTTGCAGGAGAGCTACCTTTAAAACAAACTACTGTTGTCATCTACCCAGCAAAGTAATTCATTTCTGAATGGCAAGAGGAATTCATTTCTTTCGTTTATGCTTTCTACACTGTAGAAGTGCAGGGTCCAAACTCCAAATTGCATGTCTGATTAAACAATCAAACTGGAATAGCATTTAAATAAAAGACCCAAGAAATAATTAAAAAATTCAAATTTTGAAACTGGCTGGTTTAAAACCATTTCGTGACAAAAATTTTGTTAACCTAAAATCAGAGATGTGCACAATCCGACTCCAATAATATCTACAAAACTTATTGGATACCATATAGTACCATTTTAGAAATCTTCTTGATCAAATTACAATTCTGCAAACTGTAGATACTATTTTTATCTTCCTAACATCTGGAGGCTATAGGCAATCAAACAAGTTGATCCTTTATAAGGCTACCATTAATAAGCATAGCATATAATATTTGACCACATCTTAGCTTGTCTTTCCCAGAGTTAGACCAACTTATGCTATGCCTTAGACATCAATACATATAACTTAAAATGCTATAGCGTAATGTAACAAAGAACTCACAAATATGATAAAAAGGAATTTTAAAAGAAGAAACTGAAGCACTAATTAATAAAATTATAAAAGTAAAACATAACATCAAATTTTGTTACAAAGTTTGTCTAAAGGATTTACCATGAAAGGCCATCAAGATAAAGAAGGCAAATCCTCTAATAGAGTGTTGACTTGGTTGCTCATATTTCTCTTACGAAGTGGTTCTAGTTTCTCCTTAATAGATTTGCCAATTCCTCTTCCACTTATATTAGCATCATGAAATTTCTTTTTAGTAGAATCTACTAGCATTGTTTCCACTAAATCTTCACAATTGGCTGCAAATATCTCGTCAGAAGTGATAGGTTGGGTCATGCTATGCTCTTCATACAATGGACAGACCCCACAACATTTCACCATGTAACTTTTTCCCGGGCTTCTGCTTTCAGTATTCCAACTGAATGTGCTGAACTCAAATAACAAAGTCCTAAAGTCACCCTCAAGTAGTGTATAGATACAAGGACTATAACCTAGTAGTGTGTGATCTGACAAGATAAGCCCAGCAAAATTGTTGACAATTTCGGATTTGACATCCACATCCTTAGCTTCACCACTAGCAAAGGCAACTTCAACAAGCCAAATCCAACCGACAATTGCTCACAAACAATCCAATCTAATTTAATTGTACAATATGTACAACATCTGACATTAAAGAGTTGTAAACTTATCAATTTAAGATAGCATGCCTCATACGAAAATAAAGTTGATATAAAGAAATTAAACCATACTCTTTCTTCTTTTTAATGGAAGTATATCAAACCACCAAGTGGAAACCACATAGCAACAAAAAATAAAGTTTAGATCATGAAACAATGTACCAAAAGAAATATAAGAATCAAGAAAGTCAAATATATCACTGCAAGATCAAACACCAGCACAGCCGTTAACTCTATAAAAATGAGTACTAACCAGTAGCTCTGGCTTTCCTCCCCAGAAATCAGATCTGTCAATACATTGGTAGTAACTACAGACGGACATTTATGAATACGTTCAATGGATTCAAGTCATGACAATATGATAAATCATATTTTGGTATAACAAGAACTAGAAAAACTTCTAGGACCACTAATCAGATTAAAGAGTTACCGCTCCAAAGACTCCTCCACTGTAATTAATTGCAACCAATGCCTCTTCACACTGCCTTCGTTCACTGCCATTATCACATATAACCTCCTTTACAGCCATTTGTAATTCATCTGCAATTTTATAAATAGAAAAGGTACGAACCTAAAACTTTTAGCAATATTGTGATAAATTCTGTCTACGAACATAGAAAAAAAAATCATTTTCCTAGCTCAAATTCTTTGAATAGGCATTACATAAAAAGATAACTGGTAGCAAAACTTGAACACATTTCTTCATTTTACATTAACCAAAGCTAGTTTATTTATAGTGATCTCATTCAATGATAAAAGAAAATGCCCAAGCTTTGAATTGGTATGTTAAATTTTTTAACTTGTAATTGGAAAGATACATGGCGGTGTCATCATAAAGCATCTGCGAGGATCAAATTAGCACTCATATGCACTTGAAATTCACAAGAAACAAAATAAACAAGACCAACCCAACATGCCTACATCATCTCTCTCTTGGCGTGGGTTAAGATAGATACCCTTGTTTAAAGCCATTCCTTTTACCTAACGTCATCAAATCACAACTGAGTTCAGAAGGCAACAAAAATATATTCCAAGGTTTGGTTCAAGTAATATATCATAATTTTCAAATTCAAAATTACTAGAATAAAACCCAATGCATCCCGCGCGCCCACCGCCCTATGCTTGCCACCACCGCCACCCCACCACACCCTTTTTAATATAATTATAAAATAGAATTATATATAACATTATCGAATTCTCTAATTTTCTCTCACTAATATTACCAGAGACCATTTCACCACTAACAAATAAACAATAAATTATAAAATAAAAAAATTAAGCGTGAGAAGAAGAAGCTTACTTGGTTTGATGTTCTGAGGTTTGAGAAGTGTTTTGTTCGGTAAGAGTGAAGGAGATGGAGTTCAGTTTGGTTGGTTGCTTTGTCTCGTACTTTACGGTTTGGGTTGGTAAAAGCGGACAAGATTTTAGATCTGGAGGATTGTTGGGGGGTTCAGATCGTACGATTAGCATTTACAGTGGTGCATGGTACTCATGGGTTAGATGTAAGTAGATCGACGTGAAGGCTGCAAATTAGGACTATACGCAGATCGACGATCGTGGACTAGACGTAGATCGACGATCGTGGACTAGAAGCTTTGCTACGATGGTGGACTAGACGTAGATCGACAGATGAAGTCGCAGACTCGTGGTGGAGCAGCGACGGTGGCAAAGCAGATCGGGATTTGGGGGAAGGTAGCGTGGTGTAGCTTCTCTCCCATATCATGTCAAAAACGCAAATTCAGAGAAGAAGAAGATGATGAAAACGAAACTGAAAGCAGAGAAGACAACCCAAGTGAAACTATTAGGAATTAAGGTTAATCAAAATCATCACTTTCTTTATATAGTTTATTAAATTTCTAGAAAATCCCCATCTATTAAGAATCCATACATTCTATAAATTTTCAAATACTTTATAATATGGAGCAAGACAAAAAGTTTTGTTACTGTACATGCTTGTCTACATACTTGGCACTATCTAAAAATATGAGAAATATATAATATAGTCAAAACAATTAGTGACAATATGAACAAAATATGGGTTTGACTTTTCTATTAATGTTATATTTCTCATTTTTTACAAAAACCGCCAAATAAAAAAATACAAAGTGACAAATATATGAAAAATTCTTGTAGTGATATCAGTGGCATTTCATTTCTCCTACATATATTTCCTATCCTTTGGCACCTATCATAATTAGCAAAAAACTTGTGAGCATCTTTAAATAAGATGGGCCAATAAAAACTTGATTGAAGAACTTTAGTAGTTATTCTTTGTCTTCCAAAGTGGCCACCAAATTCAAATGTATAACACTGCCTCAATATGTCTTCCATCTCCTCCTCTGGAACACATCTCCTGATTGCTTGATCTACACAATGCGAGTAAAAAATTGGCTCCTCCTAATAGTAATGGTTGGCATCAGAGAAGAACTTCTTCCTTTGTTGGTAGGAAAGATCTGGAGGGATGATTTTTGCTACAAGAAAGTTAGCAAAGTCTGCATACCATGGAAGACTACAGTTAAATGACAAAGCAAAAAGTTGTTCATCAGGAAAGTTGTCATCAATGGAAGATTGGTTCAACTCTAATTCTTCTGGTATTACAAGCCTGGATAGATGATCAGCTACTAGATTTTTAGTGCCCTTTTTATCTCTAATCTCTAAGTCAAACTCTTGAAGGAGTAAGACCTAACGAATGAGTCTCGGTTTAGCTTCCTACTTGGTCATAAGATATTTAATGGAAGAATGATTGGTATAAACAATTACCTTATTACCAATGAGATATGAACGGAATTTATCAAGAGCAAACACAATGGCAAGCAATTCTTTTTCAGTGGTGGCATAATTGAGTTGAGCATCATTAAGGCTTTTGCTGGAATAATAAATAGTATGAACTACCTTATTCTTTCACTACCCTAAAACTGGTCCCATTGCATAGTCATTTGTATCACACATCAATTCAAATGGTAGTTCCCAATTTGGTGCTGCAACAATTGGTGTTGACATAAGCTTCTCCTTCAAGGTTGTAAAGGCCTGTATACAATCTGCATCAAAAACAAATGGGTTATTCTGCATAAGCAAATTAGAAAAAGGTTTTAGAATTTTTGAGAGATCTTTGATAAACCTCCTGTAGAAACCTGTATGGCCAAGCAAACTACGTACACCCTTCACTGATGTTGGTGATGGCAACTTTTCTATGGTCTCAATCTTGGCATGATCAACATCAGTACCTACAGTAGAAATCCTGTGACCTAAAACAATCCCTTCTGTAACCATGAAATGGCATTTCTCCCAATTAAGCACTAAGTTAGTTTCTTCACATCTCATGAGAACTAACCTCAAATTTTCCAGGCATTGATCAAAAGTTTTTCCAAAAATAGAAAAATCATCCATGAAAATCTCAATGCTTCTTTCTACCATGTTAGAGAAAATAGCCATCATGCACCTTTGAAATGTTATTGGGGCATTACAGAGCCTAAAAGGCATTTTTAAAGGCAAAAGTGCCATAAGGACAGGTAAATGTTGTCTTCTCCTGATCTTCTAGATCAATAGCAATTTTATTATAACCAGAATACCCAACCAAAAAGCAATAATACTCATTTCCAGCCAAACAATCTAACATTTGATCAATGAAAGGTAAAGGGAAATGGTCTTTCCTAGTGGCCTTGTTCAACTTTCTATAGTCAATGCAAATACGCCACCTAGTGATAGTCCTAGTAGGAATCAACTCATTGTTCTCATTTTTTACAACTATCACTCCCCCTTTCTTTGGTAACACTTGAACTGGACTTACCCATAAGTTATCAGAAATTGGGTATATCACTCCTGCATCGAGCTCTTTAAGAACCTCAGCTCGAACTACCTCCTTCATGCTTGGATTCGGACTTCTTTGAGCATCCACTATTGGTTTGCTACCATCTTCCAATAAGATTCTATGCATGCACATGGAAGGACTAATCCCTTTAATATCAAATAATGTCCACCCCATGGATGTTTTATGCTCCCTTAGCACTCTTAACAACTTCTCTTCCTCTACACTAGACAAACGGATGAGATAATCATTGGAAGTGTAAATGACTCCCCTAAATATGCATATCTAAGGTGACCAGGCAATTGTTTAAGCTCAAAAACTATAGGTTTTCAATAGATTGAAATGGTTGTGTAGGTCTTTGACCTAAAGGTTCATAATATTTTCTATTATTGTCCAAAAGATTCCATCCAATTCACATATTCTCTCAACTGACAATCATCAAAATCATCACACAATTGAGAGTATACCAAGCTAATTTCCAAAGCATCCAAAGGTAAATTTCCATATTTTAATATCATGTTATCTATATCATTAATGCGAAAGCAATTCTCATTTTCATCCGGATATTTCATGGCATTAAAAACATTAAAGATTACCTCTTTTTCTTGATCACGCAACCTTAATTCACTCTTTTGGACATCAGTTAAAGCCCTTCCAGTTGCCAAGAATGGTCTCCCAAGTATGATAGGAATCTCCTTATCCTCTTCCATATCAATAACAATAAAATGAGCTGGTAAGATAAATTTGTCCATTTTGACTAGAACATCTTCAATAACTTCTCGTGGGTGTTTGATGGAACAGTTAGCCAATTGTAGTGAAACTGTGGTAGACTTTGCTTTACCCAATCCAAGCTTCCTGAAAATAGATAAAGGCATTAAATTTATACTTCCACCTAAATCAAACAAACATTTTTCAAATGTAGAGTTACAAATAGAACAAGGAATAGAAAAACTCCCTAGATCTTTTAATTTTTGGGGTAATTTCCTCTGTAAGATTGCCATGCACTCTTCAGTAAGTGCGACTGTCTCATAGTCTTCCAATTTCCTCTTCTTTCATAGTATGTCCTTCATGAATTTGACATAGTTCGGCATTTGTTCTAAGGCTTCAGGAAAAGGAATGTTGATGTGCAACTTCTTGAAAATTTCCAAAAACTTGGAAAACTACTTGTCTAGCTTGCTCTTTTGTAGATGCTGAGGAAATGAAACTCTAGGTGCTGGCTCTTTAGTGATTGTTGTCTGAGCTTTAGGTATGTCATCCACCTTTTCTGATGGAGCTGCAGAGGTTGCAATTGTATCATCTTCCTTGACCTCTATTGGCTTCTCAGTTCTCACCCATGTTTTTAACTCTTTTCCACTTCTCAAAGTGATAGCCTTGTAATGTTCTTTAGGATTCACCTCAGATGAACTAGGTAAATTACCTTGTTGTTGACCCGATAAAGAATTAGCAATCTAACTCACTTGAACTTCCAAATTCCTGATTTGTGCGGTTTGATTTTGGAAGTTAGTTTTGATCTCATCCATGAATTGATTTGTCTTACTTGCCATTTGGTTGAGGTTATCCATTAACTGACTTGTTGTATTTGCCAGTTGAGCCATTGTCCCTTTAAGTACACATTTCTTTTCTATTGGTGGTTGGGCTTATGGAGGTTTCAACACATTTTGGCTGTTCCATGAGAAATTGGGATTATTTCACCAACTAGGATTATAAGTGCTGATATAAGGGTTGTTTCTTGGGTAGTTGTAATGTACAAAGTTTGCTTGTTCTTCCTGCCCTAAAAATGGATTCCCTTCATCGCAATTATCACTCAAATGGTTTCCCTGACATAATTCACATACTATAGATGAAGAGTTAATTGCATTAATTGTCACATTGCCATTCTGTAGGCGTTTGTTAAGTGTAGTGGTTTGGACTGTCAAGGTAGAAATAGGATCAACTTCATATACTCTGGCTACTTTCTTTTGCAACACTCTTTCATTGGGCCATTGAGAATTATTTAGGGACATCTCATCTAGTAATGTGTAAGCTACATTCCGTGTCTTTTTCATAAATGCTCCACTAGCTATTGCATTGAGCAAGATTCTTGCAGAACCATTCAATCTATTATAAAAATTTTGTACCTTCATCCACTTAGGCATGCCATGCTGAGGGCATTTGTTAAGTAATCGATTGTATCGGTGCCATGCATCCTGAAGTGTCTCTCCCTCGGACTGAGCAAAATTTGAAATCTCAATCCGCATCTTTGCTGTCTTAGAAGGTTGGAAGAACGTTCCAAGAAATTTTTGGGTCAACTCATCCGAAGTTGTGATGGAACCAGCAGGCAAGGAATTCAGCCAACTTTTTTCTTTATCCATGAAGGAAAATGGAAACAACCTCAGGTGAATAGCATCATCTGAAACACCATTACATTTGGCAGTTACATAGATTTCACGAAAATTACCTAAGTGATCATTGGGATCTTCATGCGATAGCCCTTTGAATGGTGAAGATTGGATCATTTGCGTGGTTACTAGCGTGAATTCAAAATTGACCTGAATTGTTGGTTTCCTGATAGCTTGATGAACACCCGTTGCTGTTGGAGGAGCATAATCCGTAAGTGTACAGTTGTCTTCATCTGCTCTTTTTGTATTTGGCTGAGGTCCAGCTGCTCCTATAATTATTAGAATTTCTGCCACCATGGTGTCTCACTGCCTGGTAGACTCTTTTTTCTCCTTTTTGTTTCTTTGACAAGTGCGCTTTATCTCAGGATCAAACTGGAGTAGGTTCTCACTTCCAAATTTTCGTATACACCTGAAAATAGTACACAACAAATCAACACCATGAAATTTATTTTTATTTTTATTTTTATTTTTTTAGAATTTTATATATACTGGTAAGATACTAACTATAGAGGGTTAAAAGGGACAAAACAAAAATTGAAATTAAAAAGTTTAACCCTCTTTTCAGGGATGAAATGGTCAAATTACAAACTATGGGGACAAGTTGCGCGTCTTTGTAGTGATATTTGCACGAAAGCGCAAGGTTTCGACCTAACACCCTTAACTCAACAAACAATGGCACTCCTGCATAGTAGTACTTGCGTGACAGCGCAAGGTTTTTGTCTTAAACCTTAATTTTGCACAAGAACGCGCACCTCTCTATCTGCCCTTCACAAAGACTTGGTAGTAAACAACTATTAACAATAATTTATAACTTTTTAAACACAGATTGAAATTAAAAAGCTTACAACATATAAATTCAAGCTAAAATAGGGTTAATGATTTCGATATTAATAACAAGATAGTCTCTGGCAACAGTGCCAAAAACTTGTTGCCTAAAATCGCAAGTATACGATATCATGAACAAGTAACAAAATGAGAGTATGAATATCATCCCACAAGGATTGTTGCTACTAAATACAAAAATTATACTAACCTCTAATTAATTTAAATAATCATAAAAGGGAATTGAGTTTGGTAACAATTGAACAAAACTTGATTAAACTAAAATTAACCCTAAGAGATCTCACAAAAACTATGGATAGAAGAATATAATAATGAAAACTCTAGGGATCCAATTTCACCAGAATTAATCTGTTCAACTTCTCTGATTCAATTAACCAATGTTTATTCCTATTGTTACCAATCCATTTCATTAAGTTGATTATTATTCTTTCTCAAACAGTAATAATGCATATTAATAGATTAGAATCATATATCTGTCTCATCTAACTCACTATTAATACCCATTAAGCACAAAAAATCATACTGGATTGCACAAATCACATTTAGGTCTCTATCTCACATGATTTATGGCCAGATAATTAAGGACTAATGTGAATATCACTTCTCAATCTCAATCCACATCTCAATTCATGCAACAATTGGCTAGAAAATCACAAGCATTGAGCATATAATTAAATTGCTCGACAATATTGGAATAAACATTGATCAACTAAAATCAAGAGGAATTGAATATCAAAATACAGCAACATCTTCACCCAAAAAAATGGAAATTAGTTCATATTACAAACAAACACTAAACTAAACATGTTTTAAAGACATGAGCGAAGAGAGGGATGGAAAAACTAGCTATGGAGAATCGAATCTTTGATGATGAAGATGATGTCTATCTGGTTTTTGCCTGTCCTTCCCAAGAAGTTCCCTCCAAATCTGAATAGTTCCCTCCAAATCCGAATCACCAGAGATCTACCTTCTGCTCACCTCTTTTGTTCTCAGTCTGAATCCCCTTTTTATTTTTCATGAACTTCTCCTCTTTTGTTCTTCTTTTCTTAGCCGACCAAAGAGCAACATGCTTATTGCCTCTCTTATGGATTCCACTAGCATCATCATTTTGTCCCTTCCAAAAGTTAATCCACTTACCTTGGTAGAAGTGCTCCGCTGAAAGTGCAAATGGGATGTTTTAAAAATCTTGTCTCGCTCATTTTCCTTCATAAACCATCCAAAATTACCTTTCCACATGAGATATATTATTGTGGAACTTTGTCTTCATTTAATTGGGTTCACAATCCTAAAATTCCTTTCCGTACAACTCAAACAAGCTTAGATAAAATTTGTCAATTAAACACACAAAGTGGCAACATAAAACTCAAGATAAAATATAAAAATAATGTATGAAAATTAGACTTATCAGAAAATAATAATACCAAACACCAACTCAAGCAACACAAGAAATAATATATATATATGTGTGCGTGTGTGTGTGTGTGAAAAAAAAATACTTCTCCTCTCAATTAAAAATTTATGAAATGTATGAGCTTATAAACTGGACATGGACTAATTCCACTCAAACAATGAAACTTAATAATATTAAATGAAATCAAATAACTAATACTTGTCCAAAGTAACTAAACAAGACTTTTAGGCTTGATTTTATTCCTATATTGCTGCCCCCAAATCCCACCCGCCTCCTAAAACCCCCTAACACCCCCACACATAACAACCCTGTGAGCCCCCATCCCCAGCAGGCGGCAACCACCCACACCCTCACCTACCCCAACCAACAACCAACCCCGAGAAAAAAAAAGAAAAGAAAAAACACCAAGCTTTAAGCATAACATGAACTTCCTCTTGGACATTTGCTTGTTGATCTCTTGACGATGAATGATTGCAAACTCTTTTGTTCATGTCTTCATAATCATTCTTCACTTACCACTTGAGTAACTTTATAATTACTATGCTTTTTAATCAACCATGTAAAAGTAAGATCTTTCATTACATTATATAGTAACTTCTTAACCAAGCTTATCTTCTTATTGTCCTATATATCTGTTGAACACTTAAATATGTATGTTTAATAAGAGCTCAATTCATCATATTACACTAATAGTGTCATTCGATTCCTTAACTTAAGTATATTTGTAGTCTTTGCATCTTTTGAATTAGCCTTATCCGAATTTTAGTTTTTGTTGTTCGTTCGATAAAATGGGCGTAACTTTCTATTTATAGATGAGAATGGTGCAAATCTTGATTTATTAGAAAGCTGATTGAATTATCTATAAATAGAATGGTGTAAATCTTGATTTGTTAGAAATCTTATTGAATTATCTGCGAGATTATATTTAAAAACATCATGGACTTGAAGTGAACTCATCTACAGTTTCGACCCGATCTGACCATGCATTTGTATTTTGACCATACCTCTTGATATATGTATCTGAATTGTATGAATCAAGATGTTCTAGAAAGCAAAGAGAAATAACTTTCATAAGACATGTGATCATAATTATAAATAATTTAGTGCTAAAATTGTTGGTCAAAGTGGGTGCACATAATGATCCAAATTACCAACAAGATATTTTACAATTGTCCTTTTATAATTTGTCAAGTTTGCCCTTAAATGTAACTATAAATAGAGGTGCATTGTGACACATGAAGGCATCTGGGTTCTAGCTGGGATCTCTAATTATTGTGTTTTTCTCTCTTTTGTTTTGTTCTCTTAATGTTATTACTAAATCATCTTTTTCTTGCAATTTGTTTCCTTTCTTTCATAGTATCTTGCTAAATTCTCTTTTGCTAAGGTGAAAGGGTGAAACCCTTGATATGAGAATAAGGATCTTCTAACCCTTTAATATGTGCTTAATAATCATAATATTTTGTTATTTATTTTATATGATTTATATTTATTTCTCTAATCAAGCTTGACACCACTCGCAAAGTGGAGGTCTTGATCTATTGAAGATAATTTTTGGCACATCAAATGCTTGGATACTTTCTAGATGTCGTACAGTTTCTCCTTACTAAAACAAGTCTAGTTAGGAATCTAGGTTTATTGTAGATATATGGTGATTGGCATATTGGATGCTTGAACCTGTTTACAAAAACTGTTATAATATTGGTAGTGAAATAAATAGAAATAACTAAAATAGGCATAAATGACATACCTTTCGATTAGAATCTCCTTGATGTGTGGATTCTAACTAAGTTATAATTGGATTATTTATCCTTATTTGATATATTGAGAGCGGATATCCTAATCTTAGCTTCCATTATTATTGTGTCAATTCCTCTTACTTGTGTATTTGAAAGGTCAGTTGTACCGCATATCATCTTTACTTTTATTTGTTAATACCATATTGTTATTTATTTGAATTATTCATATCATATTTCTTATCCTTTAATTTGTACTGCTAAATCCTCTTCCTCATGGATCAACCTCGGTCTTGCTGATTTTATTACTTTGACACTCCTATACTTGGGAGATAATTCATTTTCGGATGTGTCAAGTTTTTGGCGCCGTTTCCGGGGAAGGTAAAATTTGGCATACAAAATTGTAACTATTTTCTTTTCTCATTTTTTCATTTTCATTTTTCTTGCATGTGTTCATCTTTTCTTTCTTTTTGCATTAGTTGGTAGAATTGTTAGGTGTCACTCATCTTTTTTAAAAATATGCTCAAACCAAACTAAGAACATTAATGGACTATATGAATCGTATAAGAACCTGTGCACAATCATGCATAGTCTTCCCTCGTGGTGCAATATATTTCAACCATGAACCGGATTTCATTCAATTCTTACCCCACTTTTATGGCAACCTTTTTGTTTTGAATTGAAGAAGTCGAAGGGGTGCCATGCCTTATGATGAAATGAGGAGAAAGGACGAGTCACCAAGATGTTGAAAACTCATATTTGCATTTGAGAGAATTTGAAGAGTTTTGCAATACCTATAGTAGCCTAAATTGTAGCATAAACATCTTTGGATTAAAGCTTTTTCCGTTTTCTTTAAAAGATAAAGCTAAAATATGGCTACAAGATCTTAGGTCATGATCCATTAGCTTATGGGATGAAATGCAACAATAATTTCTTAAAAAATTCTTCCCTCCCTATAGAACAAATTGTCTTAGAAGGCAAATCACTACTTTCACTCAAAAACAAGGAGAGACCTTTCAGCAATGTTAGGATAGTGATGAACACTTAAATATGTATGTTTAATAGGAGCTTAGTTCATCATATTGCATTAATAGTGTCATTAAATTCCTCAACTGAAACATGTTTGTAGTCTTTGCATCTTTGGAATTAACTTTCTCTTAATTTTGGTTTTGTTATAGGTTTGGTAAAATGGGCATAACTCTCTATTTATAGATTAGAATGGTGCAAATCTTAATGTTTTGGAAAGTTGATTAAATTATCTACAAGATTGTATTCCAGAAGCATCATCAAATTCGGGCTCTTAGTGGGCCAAAAATGGGCTTTAAGTGAACCCATCTGTAGTTTCGACTCAGCCTGACCATGCCTCAGTATCTTGACCATATCTCTCAGAATACGTATCTAAATCGTATGAATCAAGATGTTATAGAAATTTGAGAGAAATATCTATGATCATGAAGACATGTGATTAAAATTCTAAAAAATTCAATATCAAAATCGGTGGTCAAATTCGGTTCACATAATTACCCCAATTGTCAAAGTTGGTGCAACTAATATTTGACAATTATTCCTTTATAATTTGACAAGTTTGCCCCTGAATGTATCTATAAATAGAGGTGCCTTGTGACCCATTAGGGCATCTTGGCCTTTGCTGGGATCTTGTATTGTGTTTCTCTCTTGTTTTAATGTTATTAAGGAATTTCCTTTTTCTTGCATTTTGTGTTCTTTCTCTTATAATGTCTTGCAAAGATGAAAGGGTGAAACCCTTGATATGAGAGGAAGGAATCTCTAACCCTTAATATGTGCTTAATAATCATAATCTTATGTTGTTTATATGATTTATACTTATTTTCTTAATCAATCTTGACACCACTCGTAAAGTGGAGGTCTTGATCTATTGTCGACAATTCTTGGCACATCAAATGCTTGGATCCTTTCTAGATGTCATATGGTTCTCCCTTACCGACATGAATCTAGTTAGGAACCTTGATTTATTGTAGACATATGGAGATTGGCACATTGGATGCTTGAACCCATTTACAGGAAGTGGTATAAATATTGGTAACGAAGCAAATATAATTCATATAACTAAATTGGGTTGTTTATCCTTATTTGAAATATCAAGGACGAATCCCCTAACCTTAGATTTCATTATTATTGTGTTAATTTCTCTTGTATTATTCTCATTTATTATTTACGAACTTGTTCTTTGCTCATACTTGTTGATATTATCTTGTCAATCTCCTTGAATCATCAATATCATATTTGTTTACTTATAGTTTGTAGCGCTAAGATCACCTTCCTCGTGGATCGACCTGGTCTTACTGAGTTTATTACTTTGACACTCCTATACTTGGGAGGCAATCCTACTTTCGGATGTGTCAAGTTTTTGGCGCCGTTGCCGGGGAAGGTAAAGTTTGGCATACAAAATTGTAAGTATTTTCTTTTCCCATTTCTACTTTTATTTTTCTTGCATATGTTCATCTCTTCTCTCCCTATGTCTATTTTTATTTTTTCTTGCATGTGTTCTTTGCATTAGTTGCTAGAATTGTTAGTAGCCACTCATCTTCTTTGAAAAAAAAAAAAAATACCATGTTCAAACCCAACTAAGAACATAAATGGATTGCATCAATCCTATGAGAACTTGTGCACAATCATGCATAGTATTCCCTCATGATGTAATATATTTCAACCATGAACCAGATTTCATTCAATTCGTACCTCACTTTCATGGCCTAGATGTTGAAAACCTATATTTACACTTGAGAGAATTTAAAGAGTTTTGTAACACATAGAATGACCTAAATTGTAGCATAAACATCTTTAGATTAAAGGTTTTTCCTTTTTCTTTAAAAGATAAAGCTAAAACATGGCTACAAAATCTTAGGTCAGGATCCATTAACTCATGGGATGAAATGCGACAACAATTTCTTTAAAAATTCTTTCCTCCCTATAGAACAAATTCTCTCAAAAGGTAAATCATTAATTTCACTCAAAAACAAGGAGAGACCTTTTACCAATGTTGGGATAGGTATAAGTATTGCTTAATACTTGTCCTCACCATGGTTTGGAAACATGGACACTAGTTTTAATTTTCTATGAAGGTCTTACACATCAAGCTAGGCATATGGTAGAATTAATGTGTAATGGACAATTTGAAAATAAAGACCCTGATGAAGCCATGGATTTCCTAGACTTACTAGCGAAAAATGCCCAAAATTGGAACAATGTTGGCACCTATAGGGTACCAAGAACATCTAGTAAAGGCATTTATAACTTTAGGAAGAATCTCGACTTTCAAGCCAAATATACATCCCTAGCTAGAAAAGTCGAGGATTTAGAAATGTGGTCTATGCAAGAAATTTTCTGTCACACTTGTAATTCTAGTGATCATCCTACGGATGATTATCCAATTGTGCCTACCTTTAGGAAAAATCTCCATGAGCAAACCAATGTTTTAAACACTTTCCAAAGGTCAAATTCTAATCCTTACTCACAAAATGTTGGATGGAAAAGTCACTTGAATTTTGATTGGAGGAATGATAATCATGCATAATCTTATCAACCTCCCTTTCAATCATATCAAAATTTTCAAAAATCTCATGATAATGCAATTTATGAGGATCTTGAAGAAACATTAAATTCATTCATTGCAAAGCAGGAGGCTTTTAATAGTCAAACTGCTCAGACTATGGCGAACTTGAATGATGCTCTTGAAAAACTTGCATTTGCACTTAGTACTAATGAGAAAGGTGAGTTTCCATCTCAACTAGAATCAAACTCCATCAATCTACATGCGAGTAATCCAAGTGGCCAACATCTAGATGAAGATTCGGTAAGTACTCTTCATGATGGTAAGGTTGATAAAGAACATATTCTTAACCCTTATGAGAAAGATGATGAATCAATCTCAAAGGGTAAGGAAGAGGTTACTAAACCTATACCTAACCAGGAAAAAACTGAATCCTCACTTATGCCCTTATGTCATCATGCAAAAGAACTTAACCAAAATATTGGCATTAATGAATTTTTCAAGCATGATGAAAATGAGGAAGCTAATGTGGAAGATTATATTCCAAATTAGAATTTTTCAAGTCCTTCAGAAATCGGGTTAACCAGTTCATTTGGACCAAGTGTGCAACTAGGAATCATTGTTTCTAAAGAATTCTCATTGCTTGATTTTGTACAGGTGAAGGAGATTAAGAGTTGGGAGCCATGCTTTGAAAAAAGGCAGGAAGAAACATCCACACCCAAGAATGCATGCCTCAAGGACAAACAAACTCAATCAATGGTAATCTCTTCCATTCTCACAAATAAAGGAAAAAGAGAGGTACCATCTCAATGGCATATTTTTTACCGTGGTAAATTACTTTCGAAGAGATTCCTCTTTTGGCCTTTTTTCACGACTAACCAAATTTTATCCGTTTGTGTCATATTTTCATTTTTATTCTTGATTTTTGCTATCATTTCTAGTTTGTTCTTATTTTATTTTATGTGCTTTTATTTTATTTGTGTGTTTGCATTTTGTTTCCCGGTCAATTGGTGGATACGGTACTTTGTGACTTTTAAATTCCGTTTTTCAGTTCCCTAAAAACTGTTGCTCACCTTCCATCCATTTTCTTTTCTTCTCTCTCATTTTCTTCATAGTCTTGGGAATCTGACTAAAAATGACCCTGTTTGCCAGTTTATAAGAAAACTGGATGGGAAGCATATCCCCAACTCATAGAAGGTGTTTAAGCTGTTTCTGGACGTAAAACCAGAGGAAGATGTGAGCCACAGTCACAACTAACTATACACATGCATGTGTGCCATCAATTTTAAATTTCTTGTCTTTTATTTTATTTGTAACATTTTATTTTATGAGTCTTTCAGGTCATCTCTCTTGAATAACAGAAGTTTCAGGTAATGTGTCCTGTGCTTTATCTCTCTACATTTAAACACTGAGGACAATGTTTCATTTGGTTGAGGGGGAAGGATAGAAGACATAAGTGTGTCTTGAATTTTTTTCTAAAAAAAAAAGCGAGTTAGTAATTAGATTCAGAGTACGGTGTAAGAAGTTCAAATCCTCTTGAGACACATTCTAGGTCAAGAATGGCAGAGTAGGGAGGACCAGTTTGAACTCTTGAAACCCATTCTAACCAATTTGTCATTTTATTTTGATTTTGTGAACTCATTCTAGCAAACTTGATATTATTTAGTCTTGATTGTTGAATTTTATAACAAGGAGGTCTTATTCATTTCACTTTGAATTATTCAAATCTATGAACTCTCACAACATTATCATTTAATAAACTGTGTGCTTATGTACTCGTTAAGCAAGTATTCATGAACTTTTCTTCACACACACACATACCTTGATGCATGATTGTGGGTGGCGAAATGAAATGTTGCAATATTTGAGTTCTTTTATTTTGTTTATGATACCAACAAAAGGAAGGGGAAAGTAAAAAAAAAAAAAAGAGTAAAAGAAAAAAAGGTTAAAAAAAAGAGAGTGCAATTGTGGATAAGTTTGGTCTCGTTGTCTCCTTAATTCGAGCAATTAAGCCCGAGGGGTGTCTCAACACCTAATACCCTAAGACCAACTGGTTTGGGAGCTATTGGCCCAAAGCGCGTTACATGCTTGATGGGATCGAGCATTGCATTATCTACAAGCTCTAAGTAAAAATAAAGCATCAGCAACCCGAGTCGTTAAGCTCGTAGGGGTGTCTTAACACCTAATGCCCTAAGGCCAACTGCTCTGGGAGTCATTAGCCTAAAGCTCGCTACATGGGTGAAAGATGCATTGTTTCAAAAAAAAAAAAAGAAGAAGAGAAAAAATTATATATATATATATATACAAAATGAATGAATACCCCCTACCTAAGGTTGTTAGCCTTAACAAATATTAGAACCGATATGGCTTCTTTCGAATAAGCCCCATAGTCATGCGTCGACTGAGTACAAAAAGAAGGTTTGTTGATATCTTGACTGAAGGGTATATGAGTCATTTCAAAAAAAAGAGGAAAAAAAATGTTGAGAGTTTGTTTATTTGGATAAAATCAAGGAGAGTGCAATAATGACCACCTTGGTTGTAAAATTCTATAAATCACTTCTAAATAATGACGCTTTAATTGCTAGGGACTAGCAATAAGCTAGTTGGAGGGTGTGATGACCACTTAAATATATATGTTTAATAAGAGCTTAGTTCATCATATTGGATTAATAGTGTCATTAAATTCCTCAACTTAAGCAAATTTGTAGTCTTTGCATCTTTGGAATTAACTTTCTCTTAATTTTGGTTTTGTTATAGGTTCTGTAAAATGGGCATAACTCTCTATTTATAGATCAGAATGGTGCAAATCTTAATGTTTTGGAAAGCTGATTAAATTATCTACAAGATTGCATTCAAAAGCATCATCAAATTGGGGGTCTTAGTAGACCAAAAATGGGCTTGAAGTGAACTCATCTGTAGTTTTGGTCTAGCCTAACCATGCCTCAGTATCTTGATCATATCTCTCAGAATACGTATCCAAAGTGCATGAATCAAGATGTTATAGAAAGCTGAGAGAAATATCTACGACTTTCATGAAGACATGTGATTAAAATTCTCAAAAATTCAATGTCAAAAATGGTGGTCAAAATCGGTTCACCTAATTACCCCAATTGTCAAAGTTGGTGCAACTAATATTTGACAATTATTCTTTTGTAATTTGACAAGTTTACCCCTAAATGTATCTATAAAAAGAGGTGCCTTGTGACCCATTAGGGCATCTTGGCCTTTGCTGGGATCTTGTATTGTGTTTGTCTCTTGTTTTAATGTTATTAAGGAATTTCCTTTTTCTTGCATTTTGTGTTCTTTCTCTTATAATGTCTTGCTAATTTCTCTCTTGCTAAGGTGAAAGGGTGAAACCCTTGATATGAGAGGAAGGATTCTCTAACCCTTAATATGTGCTTAATAATCATAATCTTATGTTGTTTATGTGATTTATATTTATTTTCTTAATCAATCTTGACACCACTCGTAAAGTGGAGGTCTTGATCCGTTGTCGACAATTCTTGTCACATCAAATGATTGGATCCTTTCTAGATGTCATATGGTTCTCCCTTACCAACATGAATCTAGTAAGAAACCTTGATTTGTTGTAGACATATGGAGATTGGCACATTGGATGCTTGAACCCATTTAGAAGAAGTGGTATAAATATTGGTAACGAAGCAAATATAATTCATATAACTAAATTGAGTTGTTTATCCTTATTTGAAATATCAAGGGCGGATCCCCTAACCTTAGCTTTCATTATTATTGTGTTAATTTCTCTTGTATTATTCTCATTTATTATTTAAGAACTTGTTCTTTACTCATATTTGTTGATATTATCTTGTCAATCTCCTTGAATCATCCATATCATATTTGCTTACTTATAGTTTATAGCGCTAAGATCACCTTCCTCGTGGATCGACCCCGGTCTTACCGGGTTTATTACTTCGACACTCCTATACTTGGGAGGCAATTCTATTTTCGGATGTGTCAGATAGGTATAAAGTATTGCTTAATACTTGTCTTCCCCGTGGTTTGGAAACATGGAGACTAGTTTCAATTTTTTATGAAGGTCTAACACCTCAAGATAGGCAAATGTTAGAATTAATGTGTAATGGACAACTTGAAAATAAAGACCCTGATAAAGCAATGGATTACCTAGACTTACTAGCAAAAAATGCCCAAAATTGGGATAATGTTCACACCTATGAGGTGTCAAGAACATCTAGTAAAGGTATTTTTAGCCTTAGGGAAAATCACGATCTTCATGTTAAATTTGCATCCTTAGCTAGAAAAGTCGAGGACCTAAAAATGTGGTCTATGCAAGAAATTGTTTGGCACACTTGTAATATTAGTGATCATCCTATGGATGATTGCTCAAATGTGCCTACCTTTAGGAAAGGTCTCCATGAACAAACCAATGTTTTAAACATTTTCCAAAGGTCGAATCCTAATCCTTACTCACAAACCTATAATTTTGGATGTAAAAATCATTCCTATTTTGATTGGAGGAATGATAATCATGCACAATCGTACCAACCTCCTTTTCAATCATATCAAAATTTTCAAAAATCTCGTGATCATCATGCACCTTATTAGGATCTTGAAGAAACATTAGATTCATTCATTATAAAACAAGAGGCATTTAATAGTCAAGCTGCTCAAACTATGGCAAACTTGAATGATGCTCTAGAAAAACTTGCCTTTGCACTTAGCACTCATGAGAAAGGTGAGTTTTCATCTCAACTATCGCTAGATCCCATCAATCCACATATGACTAATTCAAGTGGCCAACATATAGACCAACATTCAGTTAGTACTCTTTACAATGTTAAGATTCGACAATATTGTATGATTCTTCCTAACTGACACAAGTCTAGTTAGGAACCTTGATTTGTTGTAGACTTATAGTGATTGGCAGATTGGATGCCTGCACTGTAACAAATAACACATTTAATAGCATTGCATTGTAGCATTTTTTTAATGATGCTACTAAAAGTTTATTTTTTGTAACATTTAAGAAAATAATGCTATAATATGTAACTTAAAAAGTAGCATTTTATTATTGGTAGCTTACCCAAATATATTCATATCATTTTTTTTGGAAGCTACAAAAGCACTTAAATTAGTAGCATTTTTGGAATGCAACTAAATGATATTAAAACCATAGCATTTGATAAATGCTATTGTTAATAACAAAAATTAACTAGCAAAATTTTATTCTCTGGGTTGAAATAAAAAAATTTAAAATATAGGGACTTAGAGGTGATTAAAGGGGGTCATTTTGTTAAGTTTTAATATATATAAATTTCCAGGATATATGTCAGCCTTTATAAATTTTGTAAAACCCTGATTCCATTAAGATACCTACACGGCTACAGCCGCTACACCACCCTACTCTCCCCCCAATCCCGATCTACTCAGCCACCGACGCCGCTCCACCGCGAGTTCGCGACTCGATCTGCCTATCTGCGTCTGGTCCGTCACCGGATAGTCCAATGTTAACAGCCCTTGATTTGCAGCCTTCAAGCTTGGCCCGATCTGCTCTGCCATCGTCGCCGCTCCACCGCAAATTTGTGACTCCATCTGCCGATCTCCATCTAGTCCACCATCGCCGAATAATCCAACGTCGACAGCCACCCTTGATTTGCAGCCTTTAAGCTTGGCCCTCGCTTGCCTCGGTGATTTTTAGCGGCCGCCGTCCACAGCTGCGTTGCACCATCCTCGCTATCACACGACGGTCCACGGCTACACAATCACCTCAGTCGTCCAGCTCCGCCAGGCCTGCTTGGTTGATTATGTAAATTTTTTTATTCTGTTCATTTTTTTATTTTTTGATATGTTAATTTAATTTATTTTTTGTGTATATATATATATATGTTGGTTCTATGAATTTTTGGTTGTGTTTTGCTAATGTGGGACAAATTGCTGCCAACTTCTGGAAACAATATTTTGTTTCAACTAGAGAAGTAAGAGCTTGATTTGATGATGTTGATGGCGTTGAGTTGCTTCTTTCGTGATCCATGATTTTGCTTCTTGAATCTTTGCTACTCATGCACTGAAGTAGCTTTTCTAATAAAATTATTGGTATTTACCTCTACCAATAATTATAGAAACAAGATGTCAATGGGAATAGAAACAATGGATTTCTTTCCGAAGATGTTTGAAGTCATTTAAGTTGTGAATGATTGTGTGTGTGTGTGTGTATGTGTCTATATATATATATATATATATATATATTTACGGAATAAAATCAATTGGCTGGCCATTCCTAACCCAAATTAGGACAATACGACATCCCAGTTATTATAAAATCTCCAAAAGTAATGACCAAGTATTCACAAGCATCATTTGTTTGCTAAAGGTAAAAGGGGGCTTGAATAAGCTTACTGACAAAGTCCTTTCTTCTTGAAACTGTGTAAGGTGTAACAAGGATATTATTGAAATGCTACCCCTTTTTCCTCATT
Source organism: Boswellia sacra (assembly GCA_013180625.2). Lineage (NCBI taxonomy): Eukaryota > Viridiplantae > Streptophyta > Magnoliopsida > Sapindales > Burseraceae > Boswellia > Boswellia sacra. The sequence continues at coordinate 48,753 of SNVD02013994.1, read as the reverse complement.
TAATACTTTAAAATATGCTACAGGTGCTACAAATTTGATATACATGGCCCTGAACCAAATTTTTGGGATGACTTGGAATCCAAGATTATGGAGTCCATCCGAAATACATTGGATAGGCATGTACAGTTTTATGAGGATGAGTTATGCAAACTAAGTGAGCAGCGATTCATGCCTGTCTGGAACTTCTGTAATTTTTTCATTTTGAAGGTTGTTTCTTATCTCAATTTTATGAACTAAGAGAATGTGATAAAAGGGTGTCGTGCCTGTAAAAACATATTCTGATTGCTCAGTGTTATAGTTTTCTTTTCATGATTTGCCTCTTTTTTCTTATGTAAATACGTTTTCAATAGAAGGGTATATCCCTGATTTGGTGTCATCTGGTCATCTATGTTCTAGCAATGTATGAAAAGGATAATCCTTTACAGTTGACATGGTAAATTTGAAGTACAATTCTTAGGAATCCTTGTGCTTGTAGCCATTATCCCTTGTTATCTGTTACATTCTTGAGATTCGACATGAAAAGGGTGGAAAACATGTTTTCATCTTAATTAGATTCTTGATGTTTCTGTGTTAATATTTTTTATCTGTTTCTGTTTTCAGGAAAGCCTGGCTTTTATATTTGAGATGGCTCACCTTCATGAAGATGCATTACGTGAATATGATGAATTGTAATTATGCTATCTGGAAACAGGTGCCCAATGCATATGCTAGTATTGTCTCTTTATGTGTTACTACATACATCCCGATCTCTACTCAAGTTTCAAGTAATAGGACTATGTTTAAACATTAGTCAATACAAAGAGAAATTTTGATATGCGAGGAGGAAGGATATGTTAGTGGGTATATAATGGGAATGTCACATCATTTATTTTTTAATTTTCGCTTGAACTCAACCGAACTTGTTCTGCCTATAAAATAGTCAGGGTACGACACTCTTAATAAAACAATATATTGTAATTTTGTCCAAGAGTTGAAATTGCTATACTTTTGTTCAGTGAGTTGTTCAAGTCTTCAAGGTTCTAGATTCATGTCTTTAGTTTAGAAATTCACATGATACTTTGAAAATCTAAGCGAGTCATATGATGCTTCCTTTTATTGGTGAGTGCAGTAGCTGCTTTTTCTAGACTGCATCTTAAGTATAGTGCATCATAATTTATTCCAATATAATGCAGTTAATGTGACTGGAAAAAAGAGGGAGTTTGGAGGCATAGACCATGGTGATGATCAGTCAGCTTTGCTAAATACTGGAAATAAAGCGTTGACACAGATTGTTCAAGATGACTCATGCAGGGAATTTGAATTTAGACAGTATCTATTTGCTTGTCAATCAAAGGTGTGCAAGACTGGGAATCTCATTCAACCATATATTGGTTGTAGTCAACTTGATTTCTGATTGAATTGCCTTTATTAAGCACAACATAAGTCTATTCATGTTCAATTCAAGGCCTTGTAATCAATTATATATTTTATTTGCAGCTTTTATTCAAGTTGAACAAATTCCTCAATCATCTCATCTCATTAAAGAGTTGTCAATGAGTATATTATAATTTAGAGTAGTATAAGCTTGTAAATTACGTTGGTGACTAGAACCAGCAAGACTTAAGAAGTTGGTGGTCAGTATCAATTGCACAGTTTATCTTTTGCAATTAAGCATATGAAACTCTGGTTTGATTCCAAATGCAAAATTATGCTTGCAAATGCACTTTGATATTTGTAGCTTATCTTCATTCCAATCTCAACTCTTGGGTTGTGTTTCACTTGGCCCTATATATAATAAGTGGTAGAGGCAGTGGTATGATGATTCATGTGGCAGCTTCACCAGTTTTAGTGGCTAATTTCTTTGTACTTGATTTTATGTTGTTGTGTTTTGAACAGGTTGTAAAGTATGCAGAAGACAAGAAGCTTGTGAGGGTGATAAGGGGCCGTGTAAAGACGCTATAATGAGGATGTTCTGATTGCCATTATTTGCTGTCTTTATATTAGATATACAATTATTTATGATTTGTAGCAGCTAGTGTAATTTGAAGTTTGTAACTTTGATTTTTTTTTTTTTTGATGTCAAGATTTACTCTCTAAAGTATAGAAGGAATGTAAGGATGCCATTTTCTCTATTGATAATGATTTTTTGCTAAACCTATCTTCTTTCTTTTTGAATTCATGATAACCATTAGTAAGAAGGTATGTCTTCACTTGTTACCTTTTGCATATTATTATAAATTTCCTATAAACTTCAGAAACTGCCCAGTGTATACTGACTATTTGTAGCATTTTATTTATAACATTTTTTACTTGTTACGAAAAACTTATCTATAACATTGGATAAATGCTTTGAAAGTGATATTTGTAGCCTTTCATGAATGCCACAAAAAGACATCAATAGCTATTAATAAATGCTACCTATAATTATTGAATGCCATAAAAAAGTTATTTGTAGCATTTTATACTTGCTAGGAAAGAGTTATCTATGACTATATGGAAATGCTTTCAAAATGATACTGATAGCTCTTCATGGATGTTACCTATAATTAATTCATAGCTTGTTATAAATGCAACCAAAGCTAGAGACTTTTAGTTGCTTGGCCTACCATAGCATGTGCAATAATGCTATGAAACACTTTTAGTAGCATTTATCGCATGCTACTATATGTATTTTTTGTTGTAGTGCTGAACCCATTTACAAAAAGTGGTATAAATATTGATAACGAAACAGATATAATTCATATAGCTAAAATGGGCTTAAATGACATATCTTTCTATTGGAACCTCCTTAATGTGTGGATTCTATTTGAGTTATAATTAGATTATTTATCCTTCTTTGATATATCAAGGGCAAATCCCCTAGCCTTACCTTCAATTATTGTGTTAATTCCTCTTACTTGTGTATTTTAAGTAATCTTGTCTATTACTTATGAACTTTTTCTTTCATTTGCTATGGTAGGTTTTACCTCCTATTTCTATGGATGGTTTTACTACCTTTTATTTTTTTTTAATATTCGAATGGTCGGTTGTACCGCCAACCATCTTCACTTTGATTTGTTAATATCATTTTGTTATTTATTTAAATTATTCATATCATATTTCTCATTCTTTAGTTTGTACCACTAAATCCCCTTCATCGTGAATCGACCCCATTCTTTTCAGGTTTATTATTTCGATACTCCTATACTTGGGAGATAATCCACTTTTGGATATGTCAATATCCTCATATGATTTCCTTGCATAACGTAACAATCATGATCAGAAATGTTTGCCTTCTTTCTTTTCTTCATATATATATCTCTATGAGAATGCCCAAACTTCAATTTATCATAATGAAAACACTTAAATCCAGAGGACTTCATTAGCAAAACCTTACTTTGATTCTTGTTGAACTAGACTTGATACGACAAGTCTTTAGGTATGTCTCTAATCTTTGAAATCTTTCACTTTTGATTCACTAACCTTCTTTGTTGGACATATTTCTATGTTGCATGTTCAAAATGATATTTTGAAAACAAAAGAACCAATTTGAAACTCTACAGGAACATATTTGTTGCAAATAGAACCTGGTGGGGGTTAGACGATGTTTTCAACTGATCTAGACCAAAGTGATATCTTCCACCTGAAGGATTTGATTGATATTTGTCATAATAAAGGGCCGATTATGATTTCACTAACCTTCTTGGTTGGACATATTTCTATGTTGCATGTTCAAAATGATATTTTGAAAACAAAAGAACTAATTTGAAACTCTACAGGAACATATTTGTTGCAAATAGAACCTGGTGGGGGTTAGACGATGATTTCAACTGATCTAGACCAAAGTGATATCTTCCACCTGAAGGATTTGATTGATATTTGTCATAATAAAGGGCCGATTATGATTTCACTAACCTTCTTTGTTGGACATATTTCTATGTTGCATGTTCAAAATGATATTTTGAAAACAAAAGAACCAATTTGAAACTCTACAGGAACATATTTGTTGCAAATAGAACCTGGTGGGGGTTAGACGATGCTTTCAACTGATCTAGACCAAAGTGATATCTTCCACCTGAAGGATTTGATTGATATTTATCATAATAAAGGGCCGATTATGATTTTTCATCAAAGCCATAAATGTACGTTTCTTCAGTAACAAAACTCCATGATTCCTCTTAGGTTTTGTAGATCTGATGATTATGAGTTGATTTATGGTGGAGGTGTATTTACTTCACAATATTTAGTAAGTATTAAGATGAAAGGTGGCAGCTTTTCTTGTGATGTCATTTCTCATGGCTCACGACAACCTTGATCGACTTTAACCATGCTTTTACGATGACAGAAGGCTTTCTCTGGATGTGCGGTGATGGCCAACTTGTTGGCAACTATTGCAGTGGTTGTTCATTGCTAAGAAATATCAAACAACTTTTTGACAATTTTCTAATGTAATTTTGATATCAACAAAGAAAGAGACTTTGTTTACCATGACCTGATCTATCTGAAATTGGTGGAGCTAAGAATTCACTCTTTGATCGACAGCTACCTATAATGATGATAAAGATAGTGAAAAACTGTTCTTCAATTTCACCATCTTTTCCTTGAATTTGCTTAACTATCTCTCACTTTTTAGGATTTTATCTTTCTTTTTCTCTGCAACTCTCTTTATTACTTACCTCAAAATTCTCTTGTTTTTCTTCCTTATTCTTAAGAGATTCAAACTCATAAATTTCTATGTGACATTGGAATTTTGATACTCTTTTCTAGTCTCAATCTTAGATCAAGGGATATAGGTGTTCATCAACAAATCACATGCCTCTTTAAGTGATTTTACATAAGCAATCTTCTAATAAATATGGAGATCTACAAATCATTGATATAAATCTGAGCTTTTTTATCTCTTTTTCAATCATATGCAAATTTTTCTCTTTTTTCATATGTTAATTCAACTTGATCTCCTGGTATTTCAAATCCTTATCCTCGATCTAAAATCTTCTAGATGTCTTCATATTCAAAGATGCTTTGCATCTGATCTCTCCATACAATTGAAAATTATTTTTTCCATCAAACTTAAGAAATTCTATGAGTTCCTAGCTTTGATACCAACTGTAGGAAAATAAAAATAACAAACACCTACTCAAATCCAAATTAACTAAACAAGATATCTAGGCTTAGTTTAATTCCTACGTACAGTAAAGAAAAGCTACCTTAAATTTATATTTACGGCATTCCACTTAAAAGCGCTTTAACTTCATGTTATAAAAGTTAACATTCATATAGTTAAGAGCTCAAAATTGTCATTGAATAATATGCTTCAAGTGGACAGAATTGTTCAACGTTAACATATCAACCAAAATTTTATTTTCCCTCCGCTATATTTTTTCTTTGATTGCTTAAGTTGGGATCGATTTTCTCACAGACAAACAACTTAAAAAATCTAAATCAATAACCACACAAAATGAAAACTATAAATAAGTTAATTTATATCAAATACATGATGTGAAAATCATGTATTCATCAATAGTTAATTAATTAGTTAAAATATATATAAAAAATCATTTTGACATATTTTAACTTGTAGAATGTGTAAGAGTACCACTGTTTAATATCAAAATATTATAGCTTCGAAGGTTATTAAGTTTTAAGTTAAATTGAAGCACTTTTAGATCAGAAAAAAAAAAAGATGTTTTTTATTCTAAATTAGAATTTACTTGTCCTACGTATGTGTTTATTTTCAATGCTTGATGTTACACCAGACCAAATTCAAATTACTTTTTATTAATTAAAAATGTATACTGTATATAGTCGATTTGAAGGAAGAAAATATTAGACATTCGCGTAGTGGGCCTGCTTATAAGTCTTGCTTAAAACGTTCCATGAAATTTAAAGTAAAAGAACATGTGCTCTAAAATCTGAGTTAAGCGGATTAAATAATTTTGATCAACGAGATCTGAGTTACTAATTAATTAAATTCAAACTATTAAGTAATAAAGAACAACTTGGTAGCAAGTAATTAAATTAAAAAATATCATATCTACATACCATTTTAATAAACAAAATGTTTTACTTATATTGATCAGAAAAATATTAGACTTTTCATGAAGTCAAAATGTCGAATACAGTATTGCTCAAATTTAATTGAAACTCAATATTAAAGCTTAACCAATTTGCTTTTTATTGAGAAATGATAAGTTTGTCGCACATATTTTCAGAAATATAATGTACCCATTCAAAATCTATCTCAAAAACATTAATATATACTCTGAGAAAACTAAAGTGTGTCAAGAATTCTTTACATGTATAATTCTACTGAAATTTTTAGGAAAAAAAAACTATTATAAAAATTTTGGAGAGAAACCCCTAGTTGTTATATATCATTTAGCTTTAAGATTTACAACAGAGAGAGGCTTTTACAGCGAGCAAAAACTGCAGTAAAAAATCTTTTACGACAGTTTACATCCGTCGTAAAAGCAATCACAATAAATACTTTTATGATGGTTTTTGTCTGTCGTAAAACTTTTTACGATGAATATGAAACCGCCGTAAAAAAGTACAACATATTTAGTAACAACTTTTTACCACAATTTTTAGATCACCATAAAAGATTTATTTTTAAAGAAAAAAATATTATTTTTGGTAAACAATTTCTTTTAAAAAACACTGCTTTTGTATTTACCAATTAATTTAACATATTTATTTTATTATAAATGTAAATGAAAAAAGATAACAATTCATAGGAACATGTGTATATTACAACTGGATTTAAAAATAAAGCACCACCAAATGAGTTTCACATTAAAAGGTCTCAAGCTAAAAGCTAAAATTAATTACAAAGACAAGTTTTTGACAATCCTTCATCTTCAAATTTCTCTCAAGCTTCATCCCAATCAACAATTCTTTGTTGGATCTAGGTTGCCAAAAGAAAGAGCATTATCAAAAGTATAAATATTTAAAAACAATAAAAATATTGCACTTTTTTTTTAAGCTCAATCATATTAAATTTATATAAATTAAATAAGGTTTCCAAAGCTTACATTCTAGGCTTTAAAATTTTTAAATTCATGCTTTTCCTTATTGAAATAAAACAAATTTAAATTAATTACTCAAATTCAAACACAAGAAGGATTCCAAATTGGTGAATTGAAACAATTTATATACCAACTAAACTTCCAGTACTACAATTATAGACACAAATCAATAAATTAAAAGTAATTTTAATATAAACCTGTATCCAATTTAACTCAATAGCAACTATTAGTTTAATATTGCAATCCATGAAAATATATTAAAAAATCTTACCAAATATTCTAATTAATGTAAAACGAACTAAAACAAGAATCATTATAGCATAACAAAAATTCTTTCACTGTTTAACATATGGACATTCAAGAACACGTCCTTGGCAATACTGGTTTATGAATTAGGTTGAATAAAGAGTTATTGCTTTAATAGTTAAATGACACATGTTAGTCTATGAATAATTATTGTTATTATTTTAATTGTGCTACTTACCAAAAGTTAGAAAAAGTAAAGTTACGGCATGTCAAAACACTAGAACTTAATAATTAAAAGTCTTTTAAAACATAAAGCTTTAAATGCTTGTCCCCCACTATCTCTAAAGCAAGACAACTCCATCTATATCAATAATTAATTATTCTTTAAACTATGTTATTTGTTTATATTAAAACACAAATTATAAGACAACATGGATGCTTCTCCGCCCAACACAGCAAACCACTACCAACTGCGGTGCCGACACACCATTACACTTTCTAATTCTTTATGATTTTAATAGCAACCAAACAGAATTTTTTTCCAAAAACTCTCTGATGACATCGAGTTATCACGAGATAAATAAATTTTTACCTTTTTTGGGGTGCATAGAGAATCAGAGGTTGACAGCAGCAATGGCTTCCAACCAAAGGCTAGCTGGGTCAACTAGTTAGTGATAGTGCGGGAACGTTGATGCGAAGTGGTAGCTTTGCTTGAGAATGGATGCTGCGGCCTTGCACTGGTTAGGGATTTCAGGGGCTAAAGAAAAAGAAAGTGAAAGACATGGGATAAGAAAGGAGGAGAGAAGAGAGAGATATAAAGTAAATGTGAAACTTTTTACTGTAGGCATGGCTGCCGGCCATAAATTGTGATACGCAAAAATTATTAAGGCGGTTTTTAAAAACTGACGTAGAAGGGTGTAGTAAATAGTTTGTTTTATTGTAGTGTTGTGTACAATTTTATTGAATTATCGTTCATAAAATGATATTTATAGTGGATATAGTTTAATTAATGGAAGAACCAGAACGAAATTGATTACTTAACAATTACTTAATTAGCAAAATATTGCCACCTGAAGGACATTAATGTGACCTCAAACACCAAAGAATGTCTAAATAAGACAATTTAAAACCCCACCCCCCACACTCCAAGCCCATCTTTATCTCAAGTCGGTTACGATTGGAAAACAAAGAGTTATTATGCCAATTTTTAATGCCATTAACTGTGCATCTCAATTTATACATAAAAGTGCAGTAAAACTCATTATCCAATTCACATTTAGGTTTCACATTTCATTGTTTAAGATACTTACGAATTCCTTGTTTTACGTTACAGCTGGTTGAATCATTTTAAGTAATTCAAAGTTAAAAATACAAAATTTGGGCCTAAATTCTAATTTCTCATAACAAAACTTTTTTGTTTCAAAATAAAATTTGGATTATTAATGGGTTGTAGGAATAATGTTCAAAATTAGCCTTCAACAATATGATTATTTATCACCAATCAAACGTAAAATGCAAAACTAAATTTAATGAGTACGTACGTATTTATAAACTTACTGGCTTATTCAAACCGAAGTTTATTCCTTGAGCCATAAGATTATTTATTCAACCATTACAATTGTTACGTGTTAGTCACTTTAATCAATACTATTAATTTTATATTTACTTCTTTGAGAACATGGGACGCATAAATTATATATTTTCAATTTTTACCCATCTAATAATCAAATCATGGAGAGTTTGAGTCTTCCAAAAAAGAAGAACTAAACTTTGTGATTCATCTAAAGCTAGAGAATTGCATTGCAATTGAAGATGAAAAGCTTTTATTGAGAAACACAAAATCAATTACTAAAACAAACAACTTAATTAGGAAAGACATAAAAAAATATAAGTTTGTATTTTAGAAGCTAGAGTTATATATATATATATATATATATATATCAATTTCTATGTGGTGTTATCACTTTGCTTATCGATATGTAATTGGAAGTTCTGCCAGAGCAGTGTTCAAGTGGTTTTGGCCTTATGTAAGTAAACACCTCTGGGCGTGTGTAAGCAGGGTTTCCATCCTACCTATAGTGCTTAGAACTTCGTTACTACTTTCCAAATCACTTGAAACTTAGGGAACACAGAATGAGCCACGAAGGCACTTCTAGAGATTTTGATAGGATCGCCACGAAGGCAACTTTACCTCTTTAAAGTGGGTTCAGAAGTTAGATACAATTCATAGATCACCTAGGCAATAATTCAGCCTCCACTAGGGTTTACTACGTTCAATGTTGTAAAAATGTTAATATTATATGTGTTGATCCTAATACAATTAAAGCATATAGCCAAATTTTATCTTATTTAACATTTGAGGTCTTAAATAGAGTAAACGTTCATAGAAACATGGGGAAGAGGGGATGGGATTACGTCACTTATAATCGAAAATAATAACGATGCAAAATAGATAAATAAACAAAAAGAGAAAAACGGAGAGTGAAAACTAAGTAAAGAGTATAATGTTAAAGTAAACCTAAACTAACACTTCAAAGTAAAACATGACATAAAATAATTAATCAAATAATAAGAATAACGTGAGCAAAATAAGTTACGATAAAACGTGCATAAAACAATTAAATAAAATAACGATAATAAAGCAACATAAAGAAAGTAAAGCATGAAACAAAGAATGGTAAGATAAATGGGCATAGGAAATGAAAAAATAAAATAAACAAATAATAACATAAATGTAACATAACAAAGGTGTGTGGTAAGATCAAAGAAAAATATAATATTTTGGTCAAACGAGTTTGGGATCGTATCTATGAAAGAGATACACTCCCATACTTCGAGAAAAATGAACATGCATGATTTGGATGTCACTTGTTACCCAAAGCAATGGAATGGGTAATCTTCGACAGTCTTGATGATATGCGTCAATCCAAATTAATGATAAAGAGAAGATCGGAATAATCAGTTATATATTATCTAAGTGAAGTCCATTCGTTCAGTTAGGGGGTTAGGAGAAGAGACCAATCATTTATATATTATGTGATGCCCTTCTTTCCAAGCCCTACCATATGAAAAAAAAAAAGAGTAAAAGGAAAGAAAGAAAGAAAAACCATGATAATGAAATGTAAATAAAAAGAAAGATTAAGGAACTGCATATAATGATAAACTAAGAACATGCATAAAGACATGTTTATACACTTAGCTATTAATTAGTTGATGTCCATACATCTAGCCAAGAGGAGGGGATGGTCACTTATAGATTAAGTGATATCTCCTCCTTAGGCCATAAAAGAAAAGAGGAGAAGAAGCATGCATTATGGATGACAAAGTAGACAAAGACGAGAGAAGAGGAAGCATGAAATAACTAATCATAATTAAATAAACATAATGAAAACAAATGTAAACTTAAAAAAAAAAAAAAAAAAGGTCTTAGATGTGATACCCAAAGGAGAAGGTGTATGCCCAAACATTATCCTTCTTGACTTAGGTTAATACGTAATTATGATATCGACACCCTTTCTTTGGGGCTTAAACTAAATAGCCACTGATATGCTGAATAGCCACTGATATGCTGAATAAGGAAAGTAAAATAAGGATAGTCCTTGGATAACTTACTAGATTCTAAAGTAATCAGAAAATAGGACTCTTCCTTCAAGAACACTTCAAAACTCCATGAAGAACTCGCTTAACTATGCAATTTGACTTATTGGTTAAAGCCCTAGTATGGGACCACAAAATTTCAAAACTGTCAAAAATAGCTTGTCCCAAAACTTCTCGACTAAGGATTCCCAAATTTCCTTGGAATCCCTTTTTAATTTCCTCTCTTTTTAGGTGTTCTCTCCCTTAAATCCAATGCCTTTGGGTTAAAGCTACTTCTCTTTATATAGAGTGCTTGGTGGGCATGAAATGAGATTCTTAGGCAATGTGAGACTGGTGAAACTACCAGGTTATCATGTAATTTTGGTAACATATCCTTCATTGAGATAACATGTTTTAGTGGTCAAGTCATAGGACTTTGAATCTAGTAACTTCAATTCAAATCTTGGTGAGAGCTTTTTTATTTTTATTTTTATTTTTTATCATTACCCATGCTTTCCTAATTGTTTTTCTCTCTTTCTTTTCCTTTTGCAGTGTTTCTTTGGGGTTTTAGTGTCCTTTCTAGTCAAGACTTACCCTTGATCAATGTCTCTAGCTATAATCATCAGGGATTCAAACAACAAGCAAAATTCTATAGCTTACAGCATGACTTGTGATATTACTAAGCATCAAAAACTGACCAAGGAGCATAATTAGTTAAGCATTGGCATATGAGTAATTAGTTAAATCATCACAAATAAGAGACCCCAAATAATTAGAGTATTGGCATATAATTGGAGTATGTTGTTTCCTAAATAAACAACAATCATCACAAGGGTTAAAGGACTTCCCTTTAGAATAGGAATAAGAGCCTTATTTGCCAAGATTTGTAAGTCCTTTTCATTTAGATGACCAAGCTATTTGTGCCACAAATCTATACAGTTATCAATTGTCGTATTCAACTCATTGTTTTGGTACCTTCACTTACGTCTTGTAAAAGGTGGGACTTGCTTTCCCTTGAGCATCTACTATTGACCCTCTCATCAACTTCAATTTCTTATCTCTAAAGTAACTTTTAAAACTATGCCTATTTAAGGTGACTCTAGATATTAGATTAAGGCATAAATCAGGAACATTCCTTACATCTTTAAGTATTATCTTAAATAACGGTCTATATATGCATGTCACTTATTGTCATGATCTTGGAATCATTAGTATTCCTCATCTTCACCATACCAAAGTCATCAACTTTGTTATGGTAAATAATTCCAAGTTAGGAGGAGCATGATGGGATGCAGCTATATTGATAACCCATTCAACAATTTGGTTATTTATATGTAGACACTCTACTTTTACAAAAGAGGGATTGTACGACATTCTTGTTAACATCCTTTTGATTACCTTCATTTTGCTCTCTTTTCCATATTTGGCAATACTTTTTCATATGCCCTTTCTTACCATTAGTGATAACACTTACCTCTTAAGCTTGACTTGGATATATTTTAGACTTCTTATAATCCCTCTTTCATTTATTCTTACTCCTTTCTTTTTTCATAGTGACAAAGTGTTAGCATTGAAATTTTGCTTTTGGTTTTGAGGCCCGATAGTGATAATCAAAGGCACTAATTAAAGGAGTATCTTGACTAGAGTAAACATCGAGATAAAACCAGAACTCTGAGAAAATATTGGGAAAGGGGTAGAAAGAGAGCAAAACACTCAAGAGAAAAACTGGATAGCTTGAGGTTTTATGTGACACTTGAGCTTATAGATTATGACTTTTGAATTTGGAATTATGTTAATGCCCTACGTTTATTTGCCTTATGCATATACAGATTGACTATCATCATGGGGTTAGAAGAGAGGTGAGAGGACCCCCTCCCTAGGGTGCAGGGATAGTGCCAATCTTGAATGTTAAGCGTCATCATAGAGTTTCAAGATAAGAATGTGTCACGAGAGGCTAGTGCCTGTGTCTTAGGGTTCACGCCTGTAATGAACAGGTGTACATGTCTACAATGAATTGGTGCATGACTATGATAGTATAGGAGCTTCATTGAGCTACAGGCACTACATCAATTAAGGTTTACATTTAAGAACTCTATAGAAACTCGAGTATAAGCTTGAGGGAATAGGCACATGCTTGCAAGATGAATAGGTGCATGCCTATTGCTATAATCTCACATCGAAATTTTAAGGCATTTCATGATTGAAGGAAATCCCTATAAGGAAAATAGCTTTAAGCCCTAGGCAAGCGATTTTTACAGAAAAATACAAAAATTTAGATAGAAAATACAGATTTTGAATATTATTCATACAGCTTGATTTAGTTTTTTTTTTTTAAAAAGTGTTTTGGTGAGCTCCAAACGTCTTGGGTCTTCTTTTGATTATTCTAAAATGCCCTTCAAAGTGAAGATCTATATCTAATTAAGTTTAGAATTTGATAAGCTTCTTGAAGGTCATCTTTCTTTTCTTCCTTATTTTAGCTAGTTAGTTATGTCACGCTTAGGGTAGTTAAGGAGTAGTTAATTATGCTATGCTTAGGGTAGTTAACTACACTATAGGAAAAATGACTTTTTGTGAGGAAATATTTCTTCGTAAAAAGTCAAAATTTTGTCGCAATAGGTTTTTGCGATGAAAATAAATTCGTCGCGTTCTAGTCGCAAAATGTGAGTTGCAATAGGTTTTTCTTCGACGAATCTTGAATTTCTCGCAAAAAGACTTTTTGCGAGGAAAATTTTGTCTCAAAAAGTGGTATTTTGCAACAAATATTTTGTCGCAAAAAAGATTAGGTCATGTTAACTTTTTGCGACAATATAAAATTCGTCGCAAAAGAGCATATTTTGTGATAAATTTGAATTTTGTCGCAAAAAATTTTATACCAAAATCGTATTTCAAACAAATTATTTTCATTGTAAATATCTTGCGACTATTTTTTTGTCACTAAATCCAATCTTTTGCGACAAAAAATTCGTTGCCTAATTTTTTTAACATAATTGATTTTTTTAATAATTCATAAAATTTATTTTAATTTGTTATAAATTTAAAAATAAAACAGCAAAATTATGTCATTATGCAACATAATTCTTTGTAAGAATAATCTTATTAAATAATAACAACAACATTGGAACTTTAGTGGTACATGGAAAAATAAAAAAATAAAAAAACAAGATAACACAACAAATACAAAACTTCATCCTCCACTAAATTTTTTGTTGCTTGATTTTATATCAATCTTCAAGTCTTCAAATGTAACCTATCTTCAATTATATCTATTAAAAACAAAAAAGAAGTAAAATATTAATTAGTAATAATTAAGGATATGAGAGATAAGTGTGTACAAAAAAACATGTTAAAGAAATAAAGAACTTAAGATTTTTAATTGCATTCCCTCTTCCAAAATACCCTATTAAACAAAAAAGTGTCATATTAATTGACAATTAAAAAATAAAAAATTTATGAATCTTGTAAGTAAATATATTACAACATAAAAGAAAAAATGAGTAAAAATATTTACCTTGATAATAGTGTTAGGGAAAGAATGGAAGTAGATAAAAATGAAAATGAAGAGGAAATTAGAATAGATGGAAGAAAATGAAGTAAACAAAAGAATTAGGTGGTGTATATATAATAAAGGCATTGATTTTTTGCGATGAAATTTGGACATTTCACGATGAAAAATTTATCGTAAACGAATTTACAAAATATGAAATAAATAAGAGCGGGTAAAAGTCCACCTAAAATTTTCTTTTTGCGACAAAATTTTGGTTTTTAACGACAAAGTTTTTGTTGCTAAAGGTGTAAAAATTTTGAAATTTAATAGGCGGGAAAAAGTCCGCCTAAAATTTGGTTTTTGCGACGAAATTGGATTTAAATTTTTCTCGCAAAAGATGCCATTTTGTGAGGAATTTTAAAGTGGTCACTAAAAGTCTACAATGCTAATCTTTAGCGAAAAAATGCTAATCTTTTGCGACAAAATTTTTGTCACCATAAGTCTTTAAAAAAATATTAAAATTAAAATCTAAATCTAAAATTAAAAATATTTAAATGAACCATACTTAGACTTTGATAATTATAAGTTTATTTATTAATTAAAATTTCATCCATAATTAAATTTATCTAATATTAGATTGGTATTAAATAATTTGATGACAAATTAATAAATAATATAATAACCATGTACAATAGAAGTATAAAACATTATATGATATTTAATTATTTATTGTTGAGTATTAAAACGTTAATTAAATAGGTACAACAACTCAAGAATTTTTTAACAAATGTAAACAATAGCTAGACATTTATACATATGTCATAGTTGTTATATGAGGAATTGCAAAAAATAATTTCTTTAGTGATCAATAAATAAATTGTTAGCCCTAAGGCTACAAGATAATTTTGATGATAACAATACACATTGATTTATTGTGATTTACTAATATGTTTATTTATGTGCAAGAGTAATATCATTGAAATAATTGTAAAATCAAGAAAAGGCTTATTAAAATGAGGTGTTGAAGCTAAGGAGAAGACTACATGTTAAAGGCACCAAAGTTTAAGAACAAGGATTGACTCAAGGAATGTGACACATGAGCAATGTTCAATCAATTGGTCATATATATCTCTACAAATATCCAAATGATGTGATTCTTGAGCCTTTGGAAAGCTTACTCAATTTATAATATTTCATATGTTTTAAAGAAATTCAAATTTCAAGTGTAAGGTTGTCCAAATCATCATGCAAGTTGAAAGACAAATGGAAGCAGCTGACATGAGCACCGAATACTCTTTTGGACATATCTTGAGCTAGAAAAATCAAAATGACTTGATTCTTACGGCATTGGAAAGAGGACTTAATGAATCACATTTCATATGTTTTGAGGAAATTGAAATTTCAAACAGAAGGTTGACATAATTGACATGCAATTCGGTGGACTGACACAGAGAAGAAAATAAACTCATTTGAGCACCGAATGATGTTTTATCCATATCTTGAGTTAGAGATATCCAAATGACTTGATTCTTGTGGAATTGGAAAGATGATTCAATGGAGCAGATTTCATATTCTTTCAAGAAATTCAAATTTCAAATAGAAGGCTGACATAATACACATGCAATTCGGTGGACTGACACATGGAAGAAAAATCAAGTCACATAAGTACCGAATGGTGTTTTGGCCATATCTTAAGCTACAGATATCTAAATGACTTGATTCTTGATGCGTTGAAAATCTTATGTGTTTTGCATATTTTCAAATTTTAAACAGAACATTGAAAAAAATGGTAGACAAGATTATGCTTTTTATGGTGGGCAGAAAATTTGGAGTTGGTGTCTTCACTTAATTAAGTTCATCCCATTTGCCTATAAAAGGAGCCCTTCTCCCATGCATTCAAAAAAAAAAAAAGAAGAGCAAGAGAAGCATCTATCAAGCAAAAAACAAGAGAAATATCAAGTCTAGAGAGCTTTTATATTCTTTATCTACTCTTTGAAGAGAGTTGTACTTTTGTTGTAAAAATTATCCTTGTTCTTGTATTGTGGCGAGAGTGAACTATTCTTGTAAAGGATAATAGTTATCCTTGAGAGAACTCTTGTTGTGTGTTATCAAGAGCTGAAGGAAGTTTCCTTGGTGAGGTTGATCATCAAGAAGAACTCTTGGTGTGGTGTTATCAAGAGTTGAAGGAAGTTGCCTTGGTGAGGTTGTTCATCAAGAAGAACTCTTGGTGTGGTGTTATCAAGAGTTGAGGAAACTCTTTCCTTGGTGAGGTTGTTCATCAAGAAGAAATCTTGGTGTACTGTTATCAAGAGTTAAAGGAATTTGCCTTGGTGAGGTTGTTCATCAAGAAGAACTCTTGGTGTGGTGTTATCAAGGGTTGAAGGAAGTTGCTTTGGTGAGGTTGTTCATCAAGAAGAACTCTTGGTGTGGTGTTATCAAGGGTTGGAAGAAAAAGTCTTGGTGAGGTTGTTCATCAAGCAAGTTGTAAAGATTTCTACAACTTAGTGGAAAGCTTAGCTCGTGGAGCTAGGAGCCCGTGGACGTAGGCAAGGTTTGCCGAACCACGTACATCGAGTTTGCACTCTCTCTATCCCTATACTCTTTACATTTACTTGCACTTATGATTGTTCATTATTATTATTCTCTTGATTACATATTTGATAACTTCTAATTTCATCTCCTTCACCTTCATTCTCAAAGAAAGAGTAAACTAATTTTGATCTTTCAAGAAAAGTTTTACAAATCCGTTTTGATAAATAAAAACCCAATTCACCCCCCTCTTGGGTTGCCATACCTGGGTCAACATAAATAATTATTGATATTATAATCATATATGTATAAAAGGATTCCATTCATTTTAACTATAATTTATTTTAATTATCTATTTCTTTTAAAAACACGAAAAATATGTTTTTCAAATTTAAAAAATTAATTTGTGATAGAGGTAATTTAATTATTAACATATAAACATATGTCATAATTGTCATATGTATTAAAGTGTTAACAAAATACACACAAGTCAACTATCATTAACAAATGCATAATGATTAGACATCTATACATATGGCATAATTGTCATGTGTGAGTTATTGAAAATAAATTTTTAATACTTTAATAAATAAACGATCAAATATTCATATTATAATTATTATGGAACAAATGCATTTACTTTTAGTGAATATTTTTTTGTTATTTATTCCTTTTACAAATGCTAACAATTAATATTTAAAATATCTTGACAAATGCAAACCATACGTTTGTAATAGTTGTAATTTAATAATTAGATATCTATATATGTCATAGTTGTTGTTATAAGAAATTGAAAATAAGATTTTCTAATTTGATCAGTAAATGATTAATTATTCATATTATAATCATATAAAAATATAACAAAATTGCATTTATTTTCAAGTATAGAATGCCTTTAAATTAATTATCTATTTTTTCATAAAAATAGCAATTATTAAAAATATTTTTTACAATTATAAAAAATATTTTTTTGATAGAAGTAATTTAATTATTAGACATATATACATATACATATGTTACAAGTATCATATGTTTTAGGAATTGAAAATTAGTTTTTGCCATTTACCAATAAATAATTAATTATTCATATAATAATCAATATGTAACGAATGTATTTATTTTTTGTTAAAGAGTTCATTTTAATTATTTATCTCCCTTAAAATAAACTCTAACAATTGTTTAAAATATCTCAACAATTTACTCCAAGCTATACGAAAAAAATTAAAAGTCTAAGAAAAATATACTGTCTAAATTAATATACTTTATAACAAAAAAATAAAAAACATAATTATAGGCAACATTACATGATTATTAATTAATTAATTATTTATTTATGTTTATTTGACATATAATTAAACATTGAAAAATAAATTAGATTTTTAGAAGTTGGATTTTTTTTCCAATCTCATTTTCATCAGTTAAAAATTAGTCATAATAATAAGTTTATCATAATTATAATTTAGTAGTTAGACATATATAAATCACACATAAATTAGATTATAAATAAATAATTAGCAATAAATTTTATGCTTGACACACACACACACACATATAGAGAGTTTATTTTAATTATTTATCTCTTTTACAAACACTAAATTCAGAATACTTAATAGTTTTTCACATTTAAAAGCATGAATAGAATCACAAAAGGTCTTTTTCTTTTATAAAAATTTATATGCATATCGAAACGATCCTACTATATTTAAAAATTGTCAAATTTATTTAAAATCAAATTAGATTTTTAATACTTTCTTTATTCTTTTTTTTGTCATTTTTTAAACAAATACTTATATATTAGATGGACCACAAACAAAGAGAAGAAAAGAAAAGAGAAAAGTTATTAAGTTTTAATTCTAAAAAAATAACTTTTTGCGAGGAATTTTTTCTCGCAAAAGGTCATATTTTGCGAAGAATCATATTTTCGTCGCAAAATGTCCAGTATTGTCACGTGTTCAAAATTAGTTAGAAGGGCTTTTCGCGAGAAATTTTTTCTCGCAAAAGGTTGACATTTTTGCGAGGAATTTATTGTCGCAAAAGGTTGCATTTTGCGACGAATCAAATTTTTGTCGCAAAATATCCAGTATTGTCACGTGTGGATGGTAAATTAGAATGACTTTTCGCGAGGGATTTTTCTCGTAAAAGGTCACATTTTGCGAGGAATCATGTTTTTGTCGCAAAATGTCCAGTATTGCCACGTATACATGGTAAATTTTTAATGGCTTTTCGCGAGGAATTTGTTGTCGCAAAATGTCTCTTTTTTGCAAGAAAATTTTCCTCGTAAAAGGTCACATTTTGCGATGAATCATATTTTTGTCGCAAAATGTCCAGTATTGCCACGTATACATAGAAAATTAAAATGTCTTTTCGTAAGGAATTTTTTGTTGCAAAAGGTCTCTTTTTTGCGAGAAAATTTTCCTCGCAAAAGGTCACATTTTGCGAGGAATCATGTTTTTGTCGCAAAATGTCCAGTATTGCCATGCATGCACGGTAAATTAAAATGACTTTTCGCGATGAATTTTTTATCGCAAAATATCACTTTTTTGCAAGAAAATTTCCCTCGTAAAAGGTCTCATTTTGCGAGGAATCATGTTTTCATCACAAAATGGCCAGTATTGCTACGTCTGTATGGTAAATTAGAATGGCTTTAGCGAGGAATTTGTTGTTGCAAAAGGTCTTTTTTAGCGAGAAATACAATTTCGTCGCAAAAAATGTTCATGTTACTACAAAATTTTTGTCACAAAATTCCATCTTAGTGTAATACGTTTTGCGACGAAAAGTTTGTCGCAATAGGTTTTATTTCGTTGTAAAAAATGCTTCCCTAATTAGTTACTCGAGTTTTTAGCGAGGAAATAGATATTCATCGCTAAAGGTTTTATTTTGCGACGAAAAATTCCTTGCAAAATATCATTTTTTTGAAATGCTAGCTTTTGCGACGAAATAATAATTTTGTCGCAAATGACCTCTTTTTGCGACGAATTTTATTTCGCCACAAAAAACTTTGTCGCAAAAAACTGTTTTTCTTGTAGTGCTAGGAGTTAGTTATCCCATGCCTAGGGCAGTTAATTAGTAGTTAATTATGCCATGCTTGATGTTGTTAAATATGTTTATGATAATTATAATGCCATGTTTAGTTTAACGATGCTTTATTTAATTTTTTGTTCGCCAATGATTTTGCTTGTTTTTTGACACATCTAAAAGGGATTATCTCCCAAGTATAGGAATGTCGAAGTAATAAACCGAGCAAGACCATGATCAATCTACAGGGAAAGAGATTCAGCGATACAAACTAAAGGATGAGAAAATCTTATATGAATAATTCAAATAAACAACAAGATAATATTGACAAATAAAAGTAACAATGTTAGGCTATACAACCGATCATTCAAATGTAAAATAAAAATAAGAGGTGATAAAACCAACCATGCAAATAGATGGTATAACCTACCATAACAAATGAAAGAACAATTTCATAAGCAATAAATGAGAATAAATGAAATACACAAGTAAGAAGAATTAACATAATAACAATGAGAGCTAAGGTTAGGGGATCTACCCTTGATATATCAAATAAGGATAAATAACCTGATTATGACTTAATTGGAATCCTCACATCAAGGCGGTTCCAAATGGCCTTAAAGAGGTTATTTAAGCCCATTTTAGTTATATGAATTATATTTGTTTCATTACCAATATTTATATCACTTTTTGTAAATGGGTTCAAGTATCCAATGTGTCAATCACCATATGTCAACAACAAATCAAGGGTCCTAACTAGACTTATATTCGTAAGGAAAAATCATATGATATCTAGAAAAGATTCAAGTATTTGATATGCTAAGAATTGTCTACAGTGGATCAAGACATCCAATTAACGTGTGGTGTCAAGATTGATTAAAGAAATAAATATAAAACATATAAAATAAACAACATAAGATTATATTTTTTAAGTACATATCAAAACGTTAGAAAATACTTATTCTCATATCCCTTTCACCTTGACAAAAGAGAATTTAGTGGAACATTATGCGATAAAGAAAATAAATTGCGAGAAGAAAAAGATTTATTAATAATATTAAGAGAACAATAAACATTAGAGAAAATAGAATATTAAGAGATCCTAGCCAAGAGCCAAGATGTTCAAGTGAGTCACAATTCACCTCTATTTATAGATATTTGAGGGCAAATTTGTCAAATTATAAAGGGACAATTGTAAAATATCGTGTTGGCAATTTAGACCATCATATGCACCAATTTAGACCACCAATTTCGATAGCAAAATATTTATAATTTTGGCCACATGTCTTCTTGAAATTGTAGATATTTCTCTTAGATTTTTAGAACATTTTGAATCATACAATTTGGGTTTGTATTTCAAGAGATATAGCCAAAATACGGAGACATCGTAAGGTTGGGCTGAGACCACAGAGGAGGGTTTGTTCAAGCCCATTTTTGGTCCACTAGATGCCCAAATTTTATGATTCTTCTAAATTATCATTTTGCACACTATTTAATCTGCTTTTGGCCAAATCAATATTTGCTCCATTCTGATCTATAAAAAGAAAGTTACAACCATTCTACCAAACCTGCATAAAAAAACTGAAATTATGATGAAGCTAATTCAAAAGATGTAAAGGAAGACTTTAATTTCATGAGCAATTTTATTCTTCCAAATGAACTTGTAAGCTCCAAATTCAGATATTGTCGTCTCCTTCGTCAGCCATGCTTGAAATGATTTACACATGAAGTGTCAGGATGTCTCAAGCCTCAAAATTCTTTTGTCCTCAACCAGGTTATTCATATGTGCCACTCAAGAATTTCCATAAGCTCTTCTTGTTCCTTGTTCTCACTTTTCTCAACCTTCTCTTAAAATTAAACTTCTAGCTTCTATATGAATAAGAACAAGAGCTAATGAAGCATTGGATAGGATCATTTTTTAGTGCACAACTGGTAAAGCCAAGGAAATCTATCACATAAAGAAACATTTTTGGTCCAATTGTTGTCCCAAATATTGCCTTATCCCTTTTCCCTATAATAATATTAGTATTAAATAGGAATGTATTGACCTCCTTAGAAATAGGTTTCAAAGGACTTCTAAAGGATCCATATTTCACTACATTGGCATCCCACCCATTTGTTTGGACCCCATTCTTACTTCTAATAACTTTATGCCAACGACAATCTTTTCCTAAACGAAATCGCCATAACCGTTTCACTAAAAGAGCTTTTTTTTTTTTCCCAAACTTCCAATACTAACTCCTTCTTTTGTCTTGAATCTATTAAGAACATCCCAACAAACAAGATGCAATCCCTTCCTTTTATCACAACCTCCCAAACAAAGTCTCTTAATAGCTTGTCAATCATTATATCAATAACACTTGGCATTTTAAACAAGGATTAAAAAAAAACAAAGGAATAGCTTATAATAATGATTGAATCCATGTCAATCTTTCACTTCGGGAGCGAAGCTTTCTTCCAATCCCCTAGTTTCTTTCCAGTTTCTCCACCATTAGTTCCCAAAATTAGTAGCCCTAGGATAATGCCCTAAACGAAAACCGACATATTTGATTGGCCAGCTTCTAACTGATAATCCAACCTTATTAACCATGGAGGAGAGTTTTTCCAACGAGGAGTTAATTCCCGTAATAAAAATTTTAGGCATATTCACTTTAAGTCGTGAAAAAAAACTAAAGGTTTCAATCATCTTAAGGAGATTCTTTATTTTATTTTATTTTTTATCATCTAGAGAAGAAAGGAAAATGACATCATCAATAAATTGGAAGTGTGATACCATAATTTTTCCTTCCTAACTTGAATGCCTTGACCATCTTTGTTTGAATGGCTTTGTCCATCATCCTACTCAGTGCGTCAATAATAATGATAAACAAGAAAGGCAAAAGGGGTGACACTTGATTTTTAAGGCTCCATGATGAAATGAAGATGAATGTAGAGTAATGGAAGTATTCAAAATACCTTTAGATGTCAAAGAAAAAAAGGTGAGAAAGAATCAATTGAGAGTCTCAAAAACTGAACATGAATTAAAAAAAAGAAATTAATTAAAGAGGAATATGGTGGTAAGTCATATATCATTGTGATGCTATAGATGTCTAGTTTTAAAAGAATTTTAGGATTACAAATCAAAGTTGAATTCAAAGAGTTAAGCGTGAGTGAATGGACAAAGGTCAGGAAGGACTGCGTTAAAAAAATACAAAATTGAGAGATCCTAAGGGCAACAACTAGCTAGCTGTCTACGAACAACCGATCGATAGTCTCTTAACAACTAGTCAATGGTCTCTTAATAACTAGCTGGTAGTCTCCCAATAGTCGATCGGCTATTGTCCATACTGCTGGTCGGCTGTTACCTATGTACATTTGGAAAATTTCATTAGAAACCTTCCATTTTTGTTTCTTTCTTCCTTTTTCAACCTTAACCCTCTCTTATATAAACAGTCCCCTCTCACTTTTTGAGAAACATGACAATCTTCTCTTCTCTCTCTTGAAGACGTGTTTTAGAATTCGAGAGGTCTTTTCTAGTTTAAAGTTTTCGGACATCTTATATTGCTCTATACCTGAAAAGGGCATGTCTGATGAACACTTAAATATGCATGTTTAATAAGAGTTTAGTTCATCATATTGCATTAATAGTGTCATTAAATTCCTCAACTTAAGCATATTTGTAGCATTTGCATCTTTGGAATTAATTTCTCTTAATTTTGGTTTTGTTATAGGTTTGGTAAAATGGGCATAACTCTCTATTTATAGATCAGAATGATACAATTCTTAATTTTTTGGAAAGCTGATTTAATTGTCTACAAGATTGCATTTCACAAGCATCATCAAATTCGGGCTCTTAGTGGACCAAAATTGGGCTGGAAGTGAACCCATCTACAGTCTCGCCTAGTCTGACTAGGCCTCAGTATTTGGATCGTATCTCTCAAAATACATATCCAAATTGTGCAAATCAATATGTTCTAGAAAGCTGAGAGAAATATCTACAACTTTCATGAAGACATGTGATTAAAATTCACAACATTTAGATGTCAAAATTGATGGTCAAAGTCGGTGCCTATTGATCCCAATTGTCAAAGATATTTACAACTAATATTTGACAATTATGCCCTTGTAATTTGACAAGTTTGCCCCTGGATGTATCTATAAATAGAGGTGCCTTGTGACCCATGAGGGCATCTTGGCCTTGGCTGGAACATTTTGGCTTTGGCTAGGATCTTGTATTGTGTTTTGTGTGTTTATGTTATTAATGAATTTCCTTTTTCTTGCATTTTATTTTCTTTCTATTGTAATGTTCTTCTAATTTCTCTTTTGCTAAGGTGAAAGGGTGAAACCCTTGATATGAGAATAAGGATTCTCTAACCCTTAATATGTGCTTAATAATCTTAATCTTATAATGTTTATTCAATATGATTTATATTTAATTTCTTAATCAATCTTGACACCACTCGTAAAGTGGAGGTCTTGATCCATTGTCGACAATCCTTGGCACATCAAATGCTTGGATCCTTTCTAGATGATGTATGGTTCTTCCTTACCGACACGAATCTAGTTAGGAACCTTGATTTGTTGTAGACATATGATGATTGGCACATTGGATGCTTGAACCCATTTACAAGAAGTGGTATAAATATTGGTAATGAAACAAATATAATTCATATAACTAAAATGGGTTAATTATCCTTATTGAAATATCAAGGGCGGATCCCCTAACCTTAGCTCTCATTATTATTGTGTTAATTTCTCTTGTGTTTTAGTTATTCTTATTTATTAACTTGTTCCTTACTTTTACTTGTTGATATTATCTTGTCACCTCTTCGAATCATCCATATCACATTTGCTTAGCTTATAATTTGTAACGCTTAAATTCCCTTCCTCGTGGATCGACCTCGGTCTCACCGGGTTTTATTACTTCGACACTCCTATACTTGGGAGACAATCCTTTTTCGGATGTGTCAAGTTTTTGGCGCCGTTGCCGGGGAAGGTAAAAATTGGCGTGCAAAATTGTAAGTATTCTCTTTTCTCATCTTAGATCTAAATTTTTTATTTTTTTGTGTTCATCTTTTCCTCTCTTTTCTTCTCTCTTTCTTGCATGAAAATTTGGTCACGAACATCTAGTGGTAGACTTGTTAGAAAAACATCATCTTCCTTAGAAAACATGGCCGACAATCATGAGGAAATATTCACGGATGAAGGGGACAACCGTTCGCAACAAAATGATCAAAACCAACGAAGAACCCTCAAAGACTACATGAATCCGGTAAGGACTAGTGCACCATCTTGTGTAGTTTCTCCTCCAGATTCAATCCATTTCAATTTCAAACCAAGTTTTGTTCGACTTCTACCCACTTTTCATGGCCTTGACATGGAGAACCCATATTCGCACTTGAAACTCTTTGAAGAGGTATGTAGCTCCTACACTGACCCAAATTGTAGCATAAACACCATTAGATTAAAGCTTTTTCCTTTTTCTTTAAAAGATAAAGCTAGAACATGGCTACAAAATTTGAGGTCGAATTCCATCAGTTCATGGGATGAGATGAAACAACAATTTTTGAAAAAAATTTTTTCCCACCCATAGAACAAATTCCCTTAAAAGACAAATTTCTGATTTCTCTCAAAACAAGGAGAAACCCTTTACCAATGTTGGGATAGGTATAAGGAACTACTTAATACCTGTCCTCACCATGGGTTTGAAACTTGGAGAATAGTTGCACACTTTCTATGAAGGGTTAACACCTCAAGATAGGCAACTAGTGGAATTAATGTGTAATGGAGAATTTAAAGAAAAAGACCCTGAGGAAGCACTTGACTTCCTAGATTCCTTGGCAGAAAAGGCACAAAATTGGGACACTGCTGGCACCTATGAGGTACCAAGCAAGGCCCAAACCTCGACATCCAATAGAGGTATTTACAACCTTAGGGAAGACCATGACCTTCAAGCCAAATTTGCATCTCTAGCTAGAAAAGTCGAGGCTTTAGAGATGAAAAAGAGTGGTCAATTGAAATCTATTCAAGAAAATGTCTGTAACATTTGTGATGACAATGACCATTCTACTGATGATTGCCCAACTTTGCCTGCCTTTAGGGAATGTCTCCATGAAGAAGCCAATGCCTTGAACACTTTCAAAAGGCCAAATCACAATCCATATTCACAAACCTACAATCCTGGTTGGAGAAATCATCCAAATTTTAGCTGCAAAAATGATAATCATGCACAATCTTCACAACTCCCTTTTCAAACACGACAAAATTTTCAAAATTCTCATGATCATGCATATGCTCCTCCTCCTAGGAATGACTTTGAAGAAACATTGCATTCATTCATTACAAAGCAAGAGACTTTCAATAGTCAAACTACTCAAACACTAGCAAATTTGTCAGAAACTCTTGCAAAATTTGCATCTACATGTAGCATCCAAGAGAAAGGAAAATTTCCTTCTCAAACATTGCAAAACCCCAAAGATCAATCTAACTCAAATGCAGGGAATTCAAATAACCATTATTTTGACCAAGCCAAGTCAGTCATGACCCTTCGCAATGGTAAGGTTGTTGAAAAACACATTCCTAATCCTTGTGAGAAAGAAGAAGAATCGATCTCTAAAGGACAGGAAGAGGTTGCCAACCCAACACCTAGCGAAGAAGAAACCAAATCCTCATCTGTGCCTCCATTTCCTCAAGCATTAGCTATACCAAAGAAGCCAACTCACAATTCTGAAATCTTTGAAATTTTCAAACAGGTAAAGGTCAACATTCCCTTGCTTGATGTGATCAAACAGGTACCTTCTTATGCAAAATTTTTGAAAGACTTGTGCACTGTAAAAAGAAAACTAAATGTGAAAAAGAAGGCCTTTCTAGCCGAGCAAGTAAGTGCTATTCTTCAAAATAATAATACAGTGAAATATAAGGATCCAGGTTGTCCTACAATTTCATGTGTTATTGGAGACCATAAAATTGAACAAGCTTTACTTGATCTTGGTGCTAGTGTGAATTTGCTTCCATACTCAGTTTTTCAAAAAACTCAATCTAGGTGAGTTAAAACCAACTTCTGTCACTCTTTTGCTTGCTGATAGATCAATTAAAGTACCAAGAGGAATAGTAGAAGATGTGTTAGTTCAAGTCGATAAATTCATTTACCCAGTGGATTTTATCGTCTTGGACACACAACAGTGGAAGTAAGCAATTCAATTCCTGTTATTTTAGGGCGTCCATTTCTAGCTACTTCTAATGCTTTGATTAATTGCAGGAATGGAGTCATGAAGCTATCATTTGGGAACATGACATTAGAACTTAATGTTTTTAATATGTGCAAACAACCAAATGAAGAAGAAGATGAAGTTGATGAAGCCAATGTAATTGAATCTATTGTGGAAGATCACATCCAAAAAGGGAGTTCTTCTGACCCTTTGGAAACTTCTCTAGTGAATTCATTAGAATCAAGCATGGAACTAGAGTCTGATCTTTCTGATATATGCTCTTTATTGGATTGTGCACAGGTGATGGAAAAAGGCTCAAAATCAAGATTTGAAGAATTGGGGCAAATGAATGAAAGCAAGGAAGATGAAGCTCCCAAGCTAGAATTGAAGCCCTTACCTGAAGGACTGAAATATGCATATCTTGGGGAGAATCAGACATATCCGGTGGTAATTTCTTCATCCCTCACATGCGAGCAACAAGGTAAGTTGATAGAAGTGCTTAAAAGGCATAAAAATGCAATTGGGTGGACTTTAAAAGATATAAAAGGCATTAACCCTTTAATTTGCACACATAGAATACATTTAGAGGAAAATGCCAAAACATCTCAACAACCTCAAAGGAGATTAAATCCACACATGAAAGAGGTCATTAGGGCTGAAGTTCTCAAACTACTTGATGTGGGAATTATCTATCCTATTTCTGATAGTAAGTGGGTAAGCCCTACACAAGTAGTACCTAAGAAATCTGGCATTACAGTAGTTAAAAATGAAAAGGGTGAATTATTGCCAACTCGTGTCTCATCTAGTTGGAGGATGTGCATTGATTATAGAAAATTAAATGCTGTCACTAGAAAAGACCATTTTCCCTTACCCTTCCTTGACCAAATTCTTGAAAGAGTAGCAGGAAACCCCTACTACTGCTTTCTTGATGGATAATCAGGCTACTATCAAATCCCCATTGCACTTGAAGACCAAGAAAAGACCACATTCACGTGCCCCTTTGGCACTTTTGCATTTAGGAGAATGCCTTTTGGACTTTGTAATGCCCAGCTACTTTTCAAAGATGCATGCTAAGCATTTTTAGTGACATGGTCGAGCATTGGTTAGAAGTTTTCATGGATGATTTAACTATCTTTGGAAACTCTTTTGATAATTGTCTTGAAAACTTAGAAAAAGTCCTAAAAAGGTGTGTAGAAAAAGGTCTGATTTTGAATTGGAAAAAATGTCATTATATGGTCACTTCGGGAATTGTCTTCGGTCATGTGGTGTCTTCTAAGGGAATTGAAGTTGACAAAGCAAAAGTGGAATTATTTCCCATTTGCCTCCATAAAAAACAGTCAACGAGATCCGTTTATTCTTAGGGCATGCTGGATTTTATAGGAGGTTCATAAGAAATTTCAATGCTATATCTAAACCTCTTTGTAACCTCTTAATAAAAGATACTTCCCTTGAATGGACTCAAGAATGTCAAAATGCCTTTTGGATACACTAATTGGACTTTTAACAACTACTACAATTATGCAATTCTCTGAGTGGTCCTTGCCTTTTGAATTGATATGTGATGCAGCAAGTGGACTATGCCGTGGTGCTGTCTTAGGACAAAGAAAAGAAGTTAAGCCTTATGTAAATTACTATGCAAGTAGACTTCTTAAAGTGATGCACAAATGAATTACACAACAACTGAGAAAGAAATACTTGCAGTAGTATTTGCATTGGACAAATTTCGATCTTATTTAATTGGCTCTCCAACAATTGTTTACACTGACAATGCAGCTGTGAGATATTTAATGACTAAACAGGATGCAAAACCTAGATTGATACGGTGGGTCTTATTGCTCCAAGAATTCAACATCACAATAAAGGATAAGAAAGGAGCCGAAAATGTCGTTGCTGATCATCTTTCAAGACTAACGACAGAGACATTAATTGAAAATTCACCTATCAATGATTCTTTTCCTGATGAATTTTTATGTTTTTTTTTTTTTTCTTTCTCTCTTATGATCTAACTCCCTTGTTTTTTTTTTCTTTTCTTTCTTTCTGATTCTCTTGTTCCTGTTGTCTGTCGCTAATGACCTTGGTTTGCTAATATTGTAAATTTTCTTGCGATAGGGAAAATGCCACCTTATTGGAAAGCTCAAGACAAAAGAAAATTTTTAACCGAGGTGAAAAATTTTTACTGGGATGACCCGTATCTGTTCAAATATTGTCCAGACCAAATAATGAGAAGATGCATACCGACAATGAGGTAAGTAGTGTCATTAACTTTTGTCATTCTGAAGCATGTGGAGGACATTTTTTTCATCAGAAAAACAGCTGCTAAGATCTTACAATGTGGATTTTATTGGCCCACCTTATTTATTAAAGATGCACATGCATTTTGCAAAAGGTGAAAAATTGTCAACAAATTGGGATCCTATTTCCAAAAAGAAACATGAGCCGTTGAATCCCATTTCTTGTCGTGAAAAGGAATGAAATCTTTGACTTTGCGGGTATGATGTTATGGGACCCTTTCCACGTCATTTGGTTTTGGTGTACAGCTGTTGCAGTGGACTATGTTTCAAAATGGGTCGAGGGCATTCCAGTCGAAACAATGATCACAAAAACAGTTTCAAATTCTGAAGGAGAATATCTTAAGTAGATTTTGGAATTCCCCTCGGAGCCATTATTAGTGATGGTGGGTACACATTTTGTAACAAACCATTTGGAAACTTATGAAGAAATATGGAATAACCCATAAAATTTCTACACCTTATCACCCACAAACAAGGGGACAAGTTGAATTAGCTAATAGGGAGATAAAACAGATCTTAGAAAAAACGGTTAACCCAAATCGTAAAGATTGGTCTTTAAGACTTAATGATGCACTTTTGGCTTACCGAACTGCTTTCAAAACATCATTGGGAATGTCTCCTTATAGATTAGTTTATGAAAAACCTTGTCACTTGCCTATCGAAATTGAACATAAAGCTTATTGGGCCATTAAAACATTTAACACAAACTTGAATGATGCTTGCAAGTTACGAAAACTCAAACTGAGTGAACTTGAAGAAATCAGGAATGAGGCTTATGAAAATTCTAAAATCTACAAAGAAAAAATGAAGGTTTTCATGACAAATCCATTGTTAGAAAATCTTTTGAACCTTCACAAAAAGTTCTTTTGTATGATTCAAGATTGCATTTGTTTCCTGGTAAACTTCGGTCTCGTTGGACTGGGCCTTTCATTGTAAAAAATGTTCTCCCTCATGGAGCAGTTGAAATTGAGAACCCAAAGAATGGTAATGTGTTTAAAGTTAAGGGACAACGGTTAAAACCATTCTTTGAAAATTTTGCCCAAAACGAAGAGTCCATTGCTTTAGTCAATCCTTTTTAAGGATTGATTTTTCCCGGTCAAGTGGCAGATACGGTACTCCGTGACATTTAAAGTCGGTTTTTCAGTTCCCTAAAAATTGTTGCTCACCTTGCATCCATTTTTTTTCTTCTCTCTCATTTTCTTCACATGGATACCATTCTCTCAAAATTGCACAACATTTTTCCTATCTTCCTCAAAATGATTTGATTACAAATTTATAAAGCTCGTGCCAGAAAGACTAAGGTTTGTTGATGCGTAAGGGGTATTCCTGCTGATTTAAGTGGTTAATTGAAGCCAAGGTTCGATTCTCTTGTGAGTTTTCAGATAATCTTGTTTCCCATATGCCAGGTTTGGGAAAAAGCTCTTATGCCAAAAAGCGAAGAGCAAAATGGTTACAAGTTTGTCACAAATGTGCAAGATGGACTTGTAACCAGCGTTGCCGCTCTTTGGGATATTTGTCTAACAATCGAGAGGATAAGCTACAGTTCATCAAGGATGGACTGAGTAAGGAGTCCTTGGATGATATCCGAGTGACTCTTGAGACGCATTCTTGTGAACTTGTGCAGCGTGAAATTTTTACTTTGTGGACACAATTCCGAGATGAGCAGGAACGCTATAGTCTTGGGAATCTGACTCAAAACGACCCGGTTTGCCAGTTTATAAGAAAACTGGATGGGAAGCATATCCCCAACTCATAGAAGGTGTTTAAGCCGTTTCTGGACGTAAAACCAGAGAAGATGTGAGCCCACAGTCACAACTACCGCTTACATATGCATGAGTTCGCCATCATTTTTGAATGTAATACCTCATTTGTGTCATTTTGAATTAGTATCTTTGTTGGACTTATGGTGTCTTATTTCATCATTCTTTTGAATTTTTGGCATTATTGTCAAATTTTTCAACAACAATCGAGCACTAGATAGATATCATCATTTAGCATTACCTTTTTGCATCCATAAATACCACATGTCTTTTTCCTGGATTCACACATAGTTAGAGAGTTACATAGACATGGAGGGAACTTCAAAAAGTCGAATCCAAAGGATATGTGTATTCTGTGGATCTCGACCAGGTAAAAGTGAAGAGTTCGTAGAAGTAGCGAATTATCTTGGTAGGCTACTGGCTGAAGAAAGATTCATGTGGTTTATGGGGGAGGTAGCCTCGGGTTAATGGGTTGTGTGTCAACAGCTGCACATGTAGGAGGTACTCAAGTTTTAGGAGTTATTCCTAAAGCTTTGGCTGTAGAAAGTATTGTTGGAAAAACGGTTGGGAAAGAGTTACAGGTTCCTCTATGCATGAACGCATGGACAAATATGCTCATCAATTCAGATGCCTTTATTGCTTTACCAGGTGGCTTTGGCACTCTTGAAGAAAATTTTTCAAATTGCCTCTTGGGCCCAACTGAATCTCCATCAAAAACCCATAGGTTTGTTGAATGTCAAAAATTTCTTTGATCCTTTGATAAGTTTTGTTGACTTCAAGCTGTGGAACAGAATTTTATCCCTCATTCAGCGAGAAAGATCCTTATTTCTGCTATTCTGCTTGGTGAGCTACTTGACAAATTAAAAGAAGTTGAGTATGAACCTGACCCAGCTAGTACTCAAATTAATTGGGCAGGAGGGCAAAACAAAAAGTGCAAATTGGATCTGAATCTCCGTTTGTAATTTTTTTGTCTTTTATTTTATTTTATTTTTAGCATGTTATTTTATGAGTCTTTCAGGTCATCTCTCTTGCATAACAGAAGCTTCAGGTAATGTCTCCTATACTTTATCTCTCTACATTTAAACATTGAGGACAATGTTTCATTTGGTTGGGGGGGAAGGATAGTAGACATAAGTGTGTCTTGAAATTTTATTTTTTTCTTGCAAAAAAAAAAGAAAAAGAAAAAAAAAGCGAGCTAGTAATTAAATTCAGAGTGCGGTGTAAGGAGTTCAAATCCTCTTGAGACGCATTCTGGGTCAGGAATGGCAGAGTAGGGAGGACCAGTTTGAACTCTTGAAACCCATTCTAACCAATTTGTCATTTTATTCTTGCATTTTTTGAAGACTTATTTGATATTATTTAGTCTTGATTTTTGAATTTTATAACAAGGAGGTCTTATTCATTTCACTTTGAATCATTCAAATCTATGAACTCTCACAAACTTATCATTTAATAAATTGTGTGCTTATGTGCTCATTAAGCAAGTATCTATGAATCTTTCTTCACACACACACATACCTTGATGTATGATTGCGGGTGGCGAAATGAAATATTGCAATATTTGAGTTCTTTTGTTTTGTTTAGGGATAACAACAAAAGGAAGGGGAAAGTTTAAAAAAAAATGAAAAAAAATGAAAAATGAAAGAAAAAAAAGAGAGAAAGCAATGGTGGATAAGTTTGGTCTTGTAGCCTCCTTAATTCGAGCAATTAAGCCCGAGGGGTGCCTCAACACCTAATACCCTAAGACCAACTGGTTTGGGAGCTATTGGCCCAAAGCTCACTACATGGATTAAGGAGAAAGCTTAATGGGATTGAACATTGCACTATCCACAAGTTCTAAGCAAAAATAAAGCATCAGCAACCCGAGTCGTTAAGCTCGTAGGGGTGTCTTAACACCTAATGCCCTAAGGCCAACTGGTCTGGGAGTCATTAGCCTAAGGCTCACTACATGGGTTAAAGATGCATTATTTCAAAAAAAAAAAAAGAGAAAAAAAAAAGAAAAAAAAAATGTATAAAATGAATGAATATCCCCTACCTAAGGTTGTTAGCCTTAACAAATACTAGAACCGATATGGCTTATTTCTAAGAAGCCCCATAGTCATGTGTCAACTGAGCACAAAAGAAGGTTTGTGGATATCTTGACTGAAGGGTACACGAGTCATATAAAAAAAAAATATCAGTTGAGAGTTTGTTTATTTGGATAAAATCAAGGAGAGTGCAATAATGACCAACTTGGATGTAAAATTCTATAAATCACTTCTAAATAATAACGCTTTAATTGCTAGGGACTAGCAATAAGCTAGTTGGGGGGTGTGATGAACACTTAAATATGCATGTTTAATAAGAGTTTAGTTCATCATATTGCATTAATAGTGTCATTAAATTCATCAACTTAAGCATATTTGTAGCATTTGCATCTTTGGAATTAATTCCTCTTAATTTTGGTTTTGTTACAGGTTCGGTAAAATGGGCATAACTCTCTATGTATAGATCAGAATGGTGCAATTCTTAATGTTTTGGAAATCGCATTCAATTGTCTACAAGATTGGATTTCACAAGCATCATCAAATTCGGGCTCTTAGTGGACCAAAATTGGGCTTGAAGTGAACCCATCTATAGTCTCGGCCTAGTCTGACCAGGCCTTAGTATTTGGACCGTATCTCTCAAAATACGTATCCAAATTGTACAAATAAATATGTTCTAGAAAGCTGAGAGAAATATCTACAACTTTCATGAAGAAATGTGATTAAAATTCTCAACATTTCAATGTCAAAATTGATGGTCAAAGTCGGTGCCTAATGATCCCAATTGTCAAAGATATTTACAAATAATATTTGACAATTATGCCCTTATAATTTGACAAGTTTGCCCCTGGATGTATCTATAAATAGAGGTGCCTTGTGACCCATTAGGGCATCTTGGCCTTGGCTGGAACATTTTGGCTTTGGCTAGGATCTTGTATTGTGTTTTGTGTGTTTATGTTATTAATGAATTTCCTTTTTCTTGCATTTTATTTTCTTTCTATTATAATGTTCTTCTAATTTCTCTTTTGCTAAGGTGAAAGGTGAAACCCTTGATATGAGAATAAGGATTCTCTAACCCTTAATATGTGCTTAATAATCTTAATCTTATAATGTTTATTCAATATGATTTATATTTAATTTCTTAATCAATCTTGACACCACTCGTAAAGTGGAGGTCTTGATCCATTGTCGACAATCCTTGGCACATCAAATGCTTGGATCCTTTCTAGATGATGTATGGTTCTTCCTTACCGACACGAATCTAGTTAGGAACCTTGATTTGTTGTAGACATATGGTGATTGGCACATTGGATGCTTGAACCCATTTACAAGAAGTGGTATAAATATTGGTAATGAAACAAATATAATTCATATAACTAAAATGGGTTAATTATCCTTATTTGAAATATCAAGGGCGGATCCCCTAACCTTAGCCTTCATTGTTATTGTGTTAATTCCTCTTGTATTTTAATTATTCTATTGTTTATGAACTTTTTATTTTATTTACTATGGTAGGTTCTACCACCTTATGAAATTGTTCTTTAATTTACTATGGTTGGTTATACCACCTATTTCCATGGATGGTTTTACCTCCTCTTGCTTTTTGTTTTATATTTGAATGGTCAGTAATACTGCCTACCATCTTACATACTTGTTGATATTATCATGTCACCTCTTTGAATCATTGATATCACATTTGCTTATCTTATAATTTGTAACGCTAAAATTCCCTTCCTCGTGGATCGACCCCGGTCTCACCGGGTTTTATTACTTCGACACTCCTATACTTGGGAGACAATCCTTTTTCGGATGTGTCAAATGTCTAGATCATGTTGGAAAAGGCTCATATCACCTTCCTCCATTGATATCACCAGCTGCACCCGTGGAGGCTGACGTTTCAGCAAGTCTGAATCACCCAAACTACCCTTAGCTATCTAGCACACCTCGCCCCCAAAAATGTTCAGAATGCGACTAGAACATTCATTCGGGGTGATGTTAGAGGAAACGAGGGCTATTTCATTAATAATATTTAAAAAATCTGGAGTTCCTACGTTGTTCAACTATAGTACAAATACCACACATTAATACAACCCAAAAGAAAACAACCTATTGATTAGCAACGAAAATGGTAATGTTGCAGCGGATCAGAGATTGCCAAGGGGACACGGTCGTCGCTATGTCAAAATCTTTCCCTTATCTTTAACCTGTCAATTACCTGAGGTATGCAACAGACTAGTGAATAGAAAACTCAATAAGTAGCTAGAACTAAGATATATCCGGGTACCATGCAAAATAAATCAATATAACATAGATGCACATTAATTTCTTTTCAAGCTAGGAATTAATGCTTAGCTCTCAAGTTATGGGAACAATGCCAAATGGATAGGGACTGCGCTCTCGGTTTCCAACTGTTTACCACTTAAAGGTTGGCGCAATACAAGAAATCTAACTCATTTGCTTAAATTGAATTAAAGCGCTATAGTAATCAATTAATGGCGATAACCATTTCCAAAATATCGTTACTATTCATTTCTTGCCTCATAAGTAATAGTTCCTTAAATTATAAGTTACAAAAAAAAAAGTATTTACTATTCACATGTTGCGCTTCTACGCAAGGAAAATGGCACACTTGCGTTAAGTCTCGGATTGGTGCCCCTTACAATATACCAGAACGGTGCTCCTGCACCACTTAAATTGCTCGCGTGCACCAATTTTCGAGGACTGCATTCTAGTGCCACTACACTTGCGTGCCTGCGCTAGTCACTGATTTTACCTATCATTCTTTGCTCATTCTCATTCTTTTCCCATCCATACACTCACACATATACTTGTCCCATTTCACAAATTCCTTTTTCAGGTCATCCTGGTCACACACATACACACATGTACTGGATTCATTTCACATATGCCTTTTTCAGGCCATTCACATTCTTTGCACATACACTTGTACACAAATAACTTACTTTAAACATGCTTTTCGCATGCCATTTACATCCTCATAAATGTTCATGAGTACATGTTTCACTACGTACTTATGCCTTTCTCAAGTAATTCATATTATTCACACTTATATGCTTATTTCATCTCAATGAAGTCTTAAAGACTCACATTGCGTGGTATCACACATTTGACGCATATGTCTCATTCATTTCACATAAATCGGAAGCTTCCACGGTAATTATCAAACATACATTTAGGAACTGTGCTTTCTAATCAAGGTATGACTTTTCATATCACACTCATATCACATAAGTGGGCCTGTATAACCACTCATCGGTGGCACCTGTGGGCAAGGCGTCGCCTGAGCAAACATCTCTCACATAAGCGAATACGCCATCACCGAAGATGATAGTCACAATAGTCCCACCGAACCCTATCCTGCCATACAGAACATAGACACATATATGCCTACCCTCGAAATAACTTAAGTCTAGTTTGACAATCGGGTTATATCGGCCTATGCTATCAAATCCCATACAAGGAAGCACATGATCTAGACCTCCTCTCAAGTTATGAGAGCTTAGGGTCCTAAGGTTTGGCATGCCAATCATGTATCACAATTCATATTTCAGTCACATAAATGAAGCTCTAATTTAAGCTTCTCATTCATCACAATAAATCACATAGTCACATTCCTATTTCCCAAAATTTCACATTCATGGCATTTTAAATCAACATTTTCTCACATACACACATGAGCGTGCAAAGCCATCACATCTCATGACTCTTCCATGTATTCTAATCATGTCATTGCACATCAATGTCCATGTGTAATTGATCTCATTCACTTTCCACTCATACACATTTATGGCATTCTAATACATATAGTACTTCATAGGCATTCATTAGTCATGCCATTTCACACTAAAATTCAAATGCACGTGGCCACATCCATATTTTTGTTTAAGTCACATTCATAGTAGTATAACCAATTGTAACTCATACCCATCCATAAACACAAGGAAATAACACGTCTTATTGTAATTAAATCGTCTGTTGTGTCCTTAGAAAGGGGTCTGACTACTTACCTGATTAATGTCGCCTCTTGATTATGATTTCTACCTAGAAATCATTAAATCTTATATAAATTAGCAACCATTTCAACCAACCCCCAACTACACTAACAATTCAATGCTATACACATAGTTGGTTTGACAATTGTAGCAAGGGAATAATTATCCCAATCATTACCAAATTTCATGAGAGTCATGTAAATACATATATTATATCCCATGAATTTTATTAAATTAAAATGAGCCCATATGCCCCTTAAAATCCTTAAATTTCATTCACATATAAAATCTATCTACAGACCTCTCAACTGAGTAGTGCAACTTTGAATAATTTTATAAAATTCTACAATAATCAAATCTCTACCAAAATTTTTAGTCTAATAATAAACACATATATAAGTTATTTCATCAAACATCATGACTTTCTAATGAGTTTAAGTCAGCCAAAGGCAATTTATATGACTTACTTTGTTCTGTAGTTTAAATTTCTTGGTTTCATAATCCCAACTTTGAAAAATCCCAATAATTCGTACAAAGCTTTAAAAACAAAACCCTTGAAAATTTCCATTCTATGATAAGACATCTTCAAGGTCTTGCATACCAAAAATCATAGATTTTTATGAAGATTTAGTCTCTCAATTAAAATTCATTCCTCATGCTCTATTCTAAAATAGGGGAATTCTAATTCCAGTTTAGCAACTTCAAAAATCCACTATAATTTACACACTACAAATTTTTAAGTGATTCAAAATGCTATAAAATCCTTGATGTGTCAAGTTTACCATATAGAAATTTTAAAGCCAGCAAACAACCATATAATTTATGAGCATTTTCGTACCCTATACTGCTCAGTATATAAATTCTATAGAACTTAAACTCCATCATCAATTCTAACCTCCTACCACCATCCAATCTTTTTAGATCTTCCACAACTCATATAAAGTCATGTTTTCTAATAGATTTCAGAATATGCATAACATAATTATACCATGATTCATGCTATTTCACATTAATTTCTTCTAATTATACAAGAAATAATATAAGATTACTGAAGGGAAGATTGAATTGTACCTCTTTCCTTCCTTCTTCTTCTTCTCCCTATTAAATTCCTTGCAAATTTGATGGAGAGAAATGAGAGAGGGAGGATTGGATGTTTTAGAGAAAGAGGGGAGACAAAATGGGTTTTTCTAGAGACCACCCATGCATATAGATAGATAAATATGCATACACAATTTCAATTCAGACCCTCCAATAATTTAATTCCTTGCATCCTCTTGGGCATACACACAAAGACAATAATATATATATATTGTAACATATATTAAGGTTATGATCTTTTGAAAGATTTGGAATGTCACATTATCTCTTCGAGATTTGTTATTGCTGAAGCATCAAAAGCAAATGTCTTTGATACGACCTTTCAGTCCGGGAATATATTGATAAGGCACAATTTTGATACAAGGCATCACCTCTCTCGTGGACAAAAAAGCATAACCAAGTCAAGGCTTGGACGATCTACATTATGGAGCCCTTCTTAGCATGTAGTAACCCATCCATCAAGGATTTTGATGAGCGAGAATCATCAAGTATCTTGTGTGAAGTGCAACAACCGACTGCTAGTCCACTACATACTCAAACATGTTGCATTGAACTACAATCAAAGGACTTGTGGGCAATTCCAATTGATGACTACGACCCAAATGGCTTAGCCTCCCGCTGTCAACGCCTTTGCCACTTGAGTTTCTATAAATTCAACTTCTTGGTCGTTGCAATCAATTAAGAGATTGTATTTAATATATCTTCCCTATCTTCCTGCTAAATGGTAAAAGAGGGGGTTAAAACTTCTGAAAGTGATTTCTCCGGCTGTTTAATATTTTCTTCACTTTTGGAAGGTTTTTGATCAATTTCAGCGGATGGATAGAAAGAGGAAGGATAGGTACACTAGACGTAAAAACGAATCAAGGGATGATATTTTCGAATTGCAAAGGGAACATAGGAGTTGGAAGCGATAGAGCATGAATTTTTCAAAAATTATTTTGAGGGGACATTAGGGTTCGATTTGTAGTTCTTCCATGTTTAAGTCTCAACGGAAGAGTTTTTGCTCACCGCCTCTATAGAAGTGTTTTCCTGCGAAACTAGGATCACATACTCTAATACAGGAGGGAAAGCAATAAATCCACAAGAAAGTTAAAATATCACAAGAATACTATTTAAGAAAAAGGTTATCTCAGTAACTTTTGTTCATAGTACAATTCAATGTTTACAGTTGTAATTAATTTAAAAGTTTCTATTGTTGGTAAATCTTTAATCATATATGATAAAATTTATGGTGCATCTTTAAATTGTAGCATAGGGTATCATGGCATGATATTCCTATTATATTATTAATGTTTTTCAAATAATTAATAAATAACAATTCTACAATCTGCAAGAGACACATTTGTCAAAATCTTGCTGTTATATTATGGACTTGATGAACTAATAAATGTGAGAATCAAATTGTTATATGGTTCACCCAAAATATGGCTCCAATCAAGTGTTGGAGAGCAGAATAATACATTACTGATCTCCGTGTTTTCTACTTGTCACAGTCACTTGTACCCTAGTTTTTAGGCACTGTGTTTGACTGCCCGCAAAACTTATTAGAGTGTGTCTCTCTTGATATATCTCATGATTTTTTTTTTCTATTTTTAGGATTATTGACTTATATTTGTAGTTATATAGAGTTTGTAGGAATTTGCCTTACTCTAGTGCCACCGTGTTAGAGAATAATTACTCAATGAATACAAATCAAACAATACAAAATATAATGAAGAAGAAGATATTAGCTCTTGAACTCTACTTAATCTTTTATTACTTCTTATTTCTTGTTAATAAAATTGATAAATTATAAAAGCTTATATAATATACTCAATCTTAACCCTATTTAAACCATGAATACCATTATTTTTAAAATAAACCAAATAATTAATCCCAATAAAAAACTAAATATAAATATCAATTCTTCTTCTTAACATGACTTCTAATCTAATTAGAAATAATAAACACTAATATTATTTTAACTTGAACTTTAAATTCTAAATAAACTTTTAAGCTTTGTTTAAATTTCGAACATAGTTGACACAGGGTTATTCTTAATTAATTAAGAAAGAAAAACCACATAAACATTAGACTTGGATGTGCGACTAAAGGTGGCCTATTAGTTTGATTCCCTCACACAATGACTCTCCTTGAATTTTCAAAAGCAATAAAAAATGTCACTTGTCCAGATGAATAATTTTTTTCTTGATATATAAATAAAATCCTACAATTATCTCTCCTATTGTTGTTCAAATTTAAATTTATCTCCCCTTTTTGGATGAATTAAATAGTATTACTAATTAAGCAAGGACAAAGCTCAAACAGATTACTGGAGGTGGTTTGGGTGATGCAACATTGCTGAATCATCAACCTCACAGGTGCAGCTGGTTACAGCGGTTATTTGGAAGGCTCTCGTTAGAGTGTCATAGATTACATATGGCCAATTGAGGCCTTCCATGATAAACCATATATGGTGAACATGTGGTGAAGGACAGCGTCATATTATTTCTTCAGAAACTTTTTTAGGCCTTCCAGGGCTTGGTTGGTAATTCTAATATTTATGTTTGATATCATATATATATAGTATCTTGATCATCAGTAGTATTGAAAACAAAAATTATTTGTTAATTTTCAAAGCATAATAATAAAACAAAAATTATAACCAAACAATTTTTCACTACAATTGAAAAATAGTCGTAAACTACATGTAAACTATGTATGTGGCATTAGATTTATTTAATTAAAAAAAGAGGGAGAAACTAACTCGACAACCTGATGAACCCGATCCGGCCCGAAGGAGGCGGGTTAATATCGGGTCAACAGTTATAAAAACCCGACGACGGGCTCAATTTTTCAAACCCGATGACATATCGGGTTGTGTCGGATCCGATGAAACCCGATCCGATGAAACCCGACCTGTGCACACCCCTAGTTGTGAATGCAATTGCCAGCCCAAAGCCCAAACTCTATCCGAAAAAACAAGCCTAGGTTTGTTTTCATTGAATAAATAGTATACTGGGATACTTGTCACTTGGCCAACAAAATTGTAAACATGTGTTTTGGATGTTTTAGCAATTTTGCATCACCCAAACCACCTCCAGTAATCTGTTTTAGCTTTGCCCTTGCTTAATTAGTAATACTATTTAATTCATCCAAAATTACTCAAACATTAAATGCACATGTAGGCTTCACCCCATATTTTTATTGGGTCCTAAGCCTCTTGGAGGTAGCTCTGTTAATGCCAATGGTTAACTTTATATATTACTATGAATGTGCAATTCTAGTTCTGCTAAGTTTTGACCAACTTAATTGATATTCTTTCTGCATATGTGAAATCTTCAAAGGGTTATAACCGCCTAATTTTCTAGGATACTTGGTACTTAAATGTTTTTAGTATATTTCTTATGAGTTAGCATATTTGTGGATGATTAACAAAATTATGTTATTGATTTTAATGGTTATGGTAACTAGTAGAAATGTTTGATAGATGATGTTTACTTAGTAGCTAAAATATATTTGAAAGTCTTGTGAAAAATTAGATGGTATTTATTTTAATGAGTAAGCACTATCACATGAAGTTCTTTAAAAAGATTTCAATATAATAATCTCTCTTTAAAAGTAGTTTGATTTTTAATTATTAGAATTGAAACAAATTAAATAAAAAACTCCGCTTCAGAATATTGTAGGTTCAATAAGCTCATAGTTAACAACTTTGAGGTCAGCTACATAGACGAAAATATTTAAATTTTTATTACTCTACTTTTTCATTCAGATTATGTTTAAAAACTATTGAGGATTACTCTTATTTATTTAATTACTATTTAGGCTTCTTTTTTATGTTCTCTATTTACTAATTTTGCGTGAATTTAAGAACAAATAATTATTTTTTATTGATTAGTTTTGAGATGTTGAAATACTATTATTAGGAGGTTAGGAGCCCTAATTTTCTTGCGTATTTTGCTTTTTTAGAATTATTTATTCAAGGAACCAAGACGTTTTTAGATATGATGGTTGATTAATAAACCAATATTGTCGACTCTGATTTTGCTTAATTTGACAAGTTGTATCTAAAATTATACTCTACCTATAATCATTTATAACCAACTCCGATGCCAAACAATATTTGTCAAAGAAACTCATGTCTATCAATTACTCATATATTTTCTCTTCTCTCCTTTTGATCCATATCCTAGAAACAATAAATATTTATTGATCTTCATCTTATTTATTTGAAGCTTAATTTTTCATCATTCTTTCCAAAACAAATTAAATATGTCTACTTTGCGAGATTAAGCAAATAATGACTACATAATGCAAATCATTTATAAAGTTTAGGTCCATATCATATTGGATAGATGAAGTTCAAGGAATATCTTTTCCTTTGATCGTGCTATCTCCAATTGTTATATTTACAATTCTGACAATAATTTTTCAATTTCTTTTGATCCCTATTGAACAGGTTACTTTTGTTTCATAAATGCTTTGAAGATCATTCTCTTTCATATGTATTATATATATATATATATATATATATATATATATATATATATATATATATTATATCTTTTGATACAAAATTAGATCATTTTTCTAATCATTAATTTATAAAATCTAAGTTTGAGATGATTGATGAGTTATTAGCATTAAATACAAGTTTTTAAATTTCAATCTTAATCATTAGATTTGGTGAGATAAAAAACTGGAAAAAATTGTGTCAATAAATTATGTTAAAACTTTGTGTCAAAATATCTCTTCTATATGTATATCTTTCCTTCCATCATGCTATCTCTAACATGCATTTATATTTGAATAGCTAACAGATGCCCTAAACTCTCATAAATTGTGTAAATTTTTTTGAAGGTCGTGTATATTCTCTAAAAAAATTATAAGTTCCCTAAAAAAAGTGTAAAAAATCATTAAATATATAAATTTTAAATGAATTCGTATAACCTTCAACAACTTAATATGTTTCCTTAAGACATAAGTTAAAACTATCATGATATTTATTTAACTTGGGTCAACAGGTTGGCATTGCCATAGGGCCCTCATTTCCTAAGGAAAAAAAAAATTTCAAGATTTGACAGGAATATTTTCGGAGTAAAAACCTATATTCTGCTTAATGTGCTTGAAGCGCGAAAGCTCATTTTCATGTTCTTTTCAATTAATGTACAGATGGAAAAAGACAATTATAATAGAATGTCGGATATTGGTAGCTCTTATGGGTCTGTGATCTACCATACTTCCAATGCTAGAAACTACAGTTGTAGGCATAGTTATGATCCAAAAGTTTGATCAATTAGATGAAGATTTTTGCAAAAGCCTCCCAATAATTGCTACATTAGAATCATCAGTTTACTTTCCTATAGTTTTCTCCATTTTGACAGATTTTAAATTCTTAACTCCTAGATATCTGCTATCTCTTCTTCAATCATAAACAGCATAATTAGTTGGGTGTCTCCAATGTTTGTTCGTCAATTGGGGGAAAGAAAAACCAACTCTAAAAGTTTTCAAATACAAACATGGCTTTCTTTCCAAAACCTTGCCATTTTATTTTTTTCCATTAGTTGTTGCCTTTGTTCTATGACCAATAATGCTTTGGATGAAGGTGAACCTCAAAAGGAGAGTCCTTGAAGT
The DNA here is from genome assembly GCA_013180625.2 of Boswellia sacra. Taxonomy (NCBI): domain Eukaryota; kingdom Viridiplantae; phylum Streptophyta; class Magnoliopsida; order Sapindales; family Burseraceae; genus Boswellia; species Boswellia sacra. The sequence continues at coordinate 4,928 of SNVD02013994.1, read as the reverse complement.
GTGGACTTGTCTTGGCCATTAATATATGATGGTTTTTGCTTTTTGTGGAGAGTTCTTGGGCTATTAATATCAGGCTGCTGCAGGAACTTGGTCATGCCCACAATGGTGCAATTTAGACCAGAGAACAAGAATAACAAAGTTGAGTATCACGAGTTGGTCGGCCTCATTGTTGATGCAATAACAATAAGTTATTGGTTGTGTAAAACCTCAAAAGGGGGATGATTCATTCTTCGTAGTGAGCAATGTATGGAAATAGGTTTGGAAAGAATTCGGTTAAAATAATGTTTATTCTTATCATTTTTCTAGCTTGTGTAGAATAACACTTAGTCCAAATTTTGGTTGGGGAAAGGTAGCTAGAGTGACCACCCCTATATATTCTCATGTTCAAATGGCCATTCTAATGGATACGGTAGAGATAAAGGTGGATTTGAGGCACGAATATCATTGGAAGAAAATGTTATGCGTCTTTTCCCACATGATCCAGATGTTATAACTTTCGCATCCGAGATAGAATGGAGTAATTCTACAATAATATTTATAATTTTATAAACTTCATGTATAGTTCGATTCTAATTGATCCACTTTGGTAAGTTAATCTCTAATTAAGTTTCTTAAATTGTTGAATTTTATGATATTAAAGACTTTTAATTAATATATATATCACCGATTATATGCATTGATTAATTAATAAGTTAATTTCATATAGAAGCAGTTGTCAGTGATAGCAAATAATTAAGTATAAAAAACGCCAAACATGCCTTATTATTAAATGAAATTAAGATATCAATCCCATTGTGAAATCTATTTTTATAAGATTATATACGTCGTAATATTTCTATATAGATGTGATATGATTTGATTCTCAAAATAATTTATAGTTTATAGATAATGGAAATAATTTATGTTGGCTAGTATATATGAATATTATTGATTTTAAAATCAGGTATATAGTATAAATAATCACGTGATAGGTCCTTAAATAGCATGAAAATCAAAATTTTTAAATCATTAAACATGCATCTATCCTCCAAGTACAACTAAGATAAAGCTAATATTTTGATGGTAATATGAAATTAATAGTTATAAAGAATAATGATATTTTTTTCAAACTGCATTTTAAATGATATGTATTTACTGTAGGCTTACGAAGTGGATGATATGAACACTATAAGAAAAATGCTCATATTTGACTGTTTTTGGCCGCCAAGTAAGTATATATTTGGCGGTCTTGAAAGCGCCACCAATGGTACCGTCAAATATGGTCAATTTGACGGTCGGTCAACCTGCCAAATATGCACCTAACTATAGTTGGCGGTTTTTGGCCGTCAAGTATAATTAGTTTTAAAAATTAAAAATATATATATACTTGACAGTTTTTAGCCGTCAAGTATGCACCTGACTATACTTGGTGCATACTTGGCGGTTTTTGGCCGCAAAGTATAAATAGTTTTAAAAATTAAAAAAATATATATATACTTGGCAGTTTTTAGTCGTCAAATATTTAATATATACATATATATACATACATATATATATATATATATATATATATATATATATAATACTTGGATGATTACTAACTGTCAAGTATATATAATAGGTATTTTAAAAAATTTCAGAAATTCATAATTTGTATCATTTGTCATATTAAACAAATTTATTATAAAACAAGCATCAATCCTCGAATCAATAACACTTTATCATATATCAAAATCCCATATAACAAACAAGTAAGCATACTACACAATATCAAGTAATTAGCAAGTTTGTAATTCATGTAGTCAGTAATTTACACCAATAAGAGCAAAGAATAACAGTGGATTATAGCAACTGAAGTGTATCAAATCCAATCTAATTACTTTGTAATTTTCCAATGCAAACTGATTGTCAGGTGGTATAATTCCCTTATTGTATTTTCTAGTGAGCACTCCAGAAGCAAGTGGACTCCATGTGGTGAGACCTAGCCCATAGTTGTTGTAGAAAGGGAGGTACTCAGATTCAACCTGTAACCATACAACACATGAAGAAGTCATAACAGAAGGCACACAGACAGAAGGCACACAGTTAAATTTTAATAAACACATACACACAGAACATAAGCAAATCCATATCATGGAAGCTATAACTGCAGGGGCTGACATATTATAAGCCAAAGGCATTTGACTATTTCAAAATAGTAAATGCAAAATGCATTAAAGAGGGGACCAGAAGTATAGTGGTGTCAAAGCAACCAAGAAGCTCTAAGTTGAACATCTAGCATGACACTCGACCACATAGAAATGTTCATCCTTAATAGATGGATGACAATAATTTCCAAAGGCACTAAGGAGTTGACATAAGAAGTCACTGTGAGTGACAACGACAATCTCCTTCTCTTTTTGTCTCTACAACATGGATCAATTTATTAACAGGAAAAGGCAAGAAAATTTCAAGAATAAATTTGATGCCCACAGTTAGATTAATTAAGGGTAATGAAATTATCATTCCATCTCAAGAGGAACATGGAAAACCCAACACAATTATCTTTCAAATTCACACATCATGGATCAAGGCTCACATTAAATCATCCACTCAACTTAATATAGCAAGTCCGACTGAAAAAGGATAAAAAAATAAGCATGCATAACCTTGTATGATTTGTTATTCATTTGTCAACAATCATCACCACATTTTTGCCCAGTGTTTATTAACTATTAATAAGAATTACAAATGAAGATCATTGCAGGGATATATTGGCGAGGGTCAATGCTAATGCCTTGACCCCATTTGCTATCTCGTGTGTCTGTGAAACGAGGGAAGAAGTTCAACAAATAACAAAGAAAACTTTCAAAAAATCAAACAAACTTCAGAAAATTTGACAATCAACCTGTAGAAACATTTGTTAGTATATTTGTTATACACTTTATCCTAAAATAATTGAACTATTGACAGGAAACATACCAATTTCTAGGTGTGATTTGCTTGGGATGCTGTTGATTGCACCAGGATGTAGCTCGAGAATGCCTTAGAAAATAGGAATTATTAACTTACTCCAGAGTTCTATGAAAAGCGCCAAAATAAAGTTAAACATTCATGATGCAAGACAGACTTCCAGATTCCATAAATTCTATGTTTAGTTAAAAAGGGAACTTGACTCACCGACTGTACCAACAATATCAACAGATCCAGACTCTAATACATGTTTCTCAATAGCTAATGCTAATTCTACAGTTGCCAGTCCAGCATCATTTTTGTTCAAATGAGGCAATGGGATTGAACAGGCATGAAAGAATAAGAAATTCAATAAGTATTGCTGACATCCCCAAGCATATGGCATTAGTATTAATGCAATCCTTTGGTTTCAAAATTTATTGGAAACATTCCTTGAAAATACTAAAGTTCGCTAGGAACCTAGGTTAATGATACTTTTTAAACTATACAATCAACTATTGCGGTAAGTACCATGTGAAATGATCTCACTCTAAATGGCTTCTAAATTTGACAACAGGAATTTAAATACTCAGCATAAAAAAGATTTACTTTTTAGATGATATTTCATTTGGTGAGAATTAGTCATCTTAGGAATCTTGAATTGTTTGAAAGTAGAATAAAATAGCTTATGAGATTATCAAATTCTAAATTTTAAGATCAACCAGATATAGTCAAAATAATGCAAAGAAAATTGAAAGCAAAGCAAGGTCCTCAAAGCTAGCATGTTTACTTAAACATGTTAGTTCAAGCAATTGCAATGATGCAGGAACATAAAGAAAGATATATAAAATATAACTACATATTATTAGAAAGTAGTAAATTTAGGTGTATATTCGATGTACATGTTATTTGAGTTGGGTGACGATCATTTGCATACAGGTCTTATTTACCTCTTTGGCATCAAGACTACACCTGCATGGCCCCCATTGCCTTCAAAATCTACTTTTATACTTGCAGGTGCTGCAATGGCAGTAACTACACCAATAGATGTACCTGAATTGGAAAATTTTGTGAATTAATAGGCACTTAGAACAAAGGTCAGGAATGTAGAATAAGCAGTAAAAAGGGACAAACCTTCCTCCTCCAGAATGGGTCCCTGCTCTATATGTGATTCAACAAAAGCAAAATAACTTCCTTTCTTCATAGATACACTGGATAAGTCATCTTCTTTTGCATATCCAGCAGATCTTGCAGCATCTAAAAATGATACATTTTGACTGTCAACTATTGATATCAGATCTTTTGCAAGTGCTTCACTCCTTGCCAATAAGCGGCTGCATAATGAAAATAAAATATAAGGAATATCATGCTATAAACTACGATTTTGAAGCCCAATTGCCATCAACAACCTCATAACATATTCTGTTGAAGTTTAATGGGTAAAAATTGAGAAAGAATCCAAGCAAATAGATAATAAGAAAGTGGTTTGTTCAAGTACTGAATTTCTAACTATTTGCCAGTGACTAACCTTCCCAAACAACTGATTCCAAAGCGCATAGGCTCTTATGAGGTGAACATGATAACCTCCAGTGACCTTCTAGGCTTGAAGCCAGACCTGTTAGAATCCCAATAAGTTTAACAAACAGAAAATAAGATGTAATTAACAAGCAATTAGTCTTTTAAAGCCATGGCATTTCCTATAGTTTAGAACATTAGATGACATCTCAAATCATTCAAACCCTTCATTTAAAAATAATCTAAAGAACTGTGAATGGGTTCAATAGGAAACACAAAGCATTACTCTAGATAGGACAAAGAAGACACATACTTATTGATATCCATGATGTACATGTTGGTGTGGCCTAATTCTTAAGAGGGCAAGAGGGTGTATTTAAATAAATCATTTAAGTTACCAATCTCTGGCTGTGTTGCTTGAGACTGGTGAGAAAATCAAAGAAATGCTTCAAGATTATATTCATCCACGCATAAATTATGTATGCCACTCATATTTAGTACCA